>JACXSL010000252.1:0-117569 GCA_019514585.1 Dendrobium officinale
TTTTAGTGTTGTACGATCATCAATACAAATGACCAATCGTATAGTGCAATTAGTTCAACTAAAATGTAGTTCATTTAGGATGAATAATGGGACAACCAAATATTATCTCTATTGAGCATACAATACAATCCAGCTCGTATAATATGATCAAAATTAAGCATATTCGATTGATTAATCATAGCATTAAATTAGGTAATATTTTAAACATAATACAATATGATTATATTCATACAGTATGATTAGAACAACTTTTCAAAATTAAATTTTTATCTAATTTAATGTATAATGAGATTTCTAATTATAACATATTATCTAGTATGATCATTCAGTATAATGTGGTATTCGTACTATAAGAATTGTTATATTTTAAAATTATTTTATTTAGAAACATTAAATATTTTGATTAATTTCTATAACATCAGATTGTACAGTATGATGTATAAAAAATTAAGATATTTAAAATTATTTTTGCTCCACTTGTGTTTGTGTGCACAGTCACCAGGGTAGCAAACACCCTTACAAGACTTGACTCAATAAAACAAATATAAATAAATAAAAATTATAGACTCTTTCAATATAACATATTCTATCAGATCTTGACCCCTTAATCTTTAAAGAATGATTCATGTTGTACTTGAAATATTATTCAACATACAAATAAATATATAATGCAAAAACTATGAGATATAAAGATGTGAGCCATAATATTTGTTATCATCAAAAATATAAACTCGTAAGCTCGAGTTGCAATAATTTTCCATTTTTTGATGATGATAAATATTAATTATAAAATTTTTAAACTAAAAATATTTTCTCCTAATTTCTCCCTTACTAAGATAAATATATTATATGTCACCCATCATCCAAATATTCTTCTATCACAAAATAAATAATTGAAACTATTTATACTAGCCTAAAATAACTCAAGCGTCGTAGCGCTTCATAGATTGACAATACTATGTTACAATATAAACTAGCACTAGTTAAGAAAAATTTATGTTTATTTTTTGTGTTAAATTTTAATAAAATATATATTTTTAGTTAATATTATGGAAGAATGTTTCACAAAAAAAGAGAACAAATTGCAAAGTTAAGAACCAATACCCTAGTTTAAGAACTTTCAGCACTGCAACATCTTCAACTCCCGATGCTTGATCAATATATTATCAAAAGTTCAAATAGGTTCTTAGACCTATTAAATTTGTCCCAGTGCTAACTAAGAGAGTGGTGAATTGGTAATTTAAAAAATCTCTTAGAAATTTTAAAAAATTGATTTTATAATTTTTTAGCATAATAAAAGTTTATCAAAATAAAATCTTGAACCATAAAATTAATATACATAAAATAAAAATAGTAAAAAGTAAAGATATAAAAATATAGAAATTTATAGTGGTTCGGTCCAACTAGACTTACATTCACTCCCTGAAGACTCCATGTTCAAGTATTGCACTATATCAAAGTGACTTTCCTTCTACTCCCACAGTAAGGCGTATAAGCCCTTATAATTATTGAAATCTTATTAATTCTAAAATAGGTTGTTAGACCTAAACTAATGTCCCAAGGCTAACCAAGACGGGGGGTGAATTGGTAATTTAAAAAATTAACCCTTTTCTTGGATTTTAAAAAGATATAAACCGATTAATGAACTTTAACATGTTGATTTTAAAGTTTTTCAAAAATGATTTTTCAACCATAGAAAAATTTAACATGTAGTAAGTAAAAAAGAAATGGAAATAGAAAGATATAGAAGTTTATAGTGGTTAGGTCAAACACAACCTACATCCACTCCCTAAAGCCTCCAACTTCAGGTATTACATTATACCAAAGTGACTCTCCTTTTACCCCCACAGCAAGGCGGAGAAGTCTTTACAAAACTCTCTTCCACCAATCCCCGGTGGGTAGAGAACCGTCGTCATTTTACACCATCCAAGTGTAGGCAGAGAACCTTTGTCTTTTTACACCTTCCAAGTGTAGGCAGAGAACTTTTGGCTCTTCACACTCTCCAAGTGTAGGAAGAGAACCTTCGGTTGTTCACACTCTCCAAATGTAGGCAGAGAACCTTTGTCTGTTCAAACTCTCAAAGTGTCAGCATAGATTTGGATCTTCTTAAAAAATTTTCACACTAGCAATCTAGAAGGACAAACAAATAGAGTGAAGTAAAACACAAATCACACACATAGTTCCTTACCCTTAAGTAACTATGTGAACCCTTCACGCTCCAATAGGAAGAAATCTCTTTCAAACACTCTCTCCTTCAATTGCCCTATACCATTCACGAAGACCAAGTGACAAAAAGATTAAAGGTCTATTTTTAGTGGACCTTTTATAGAAAGGACACGAAAAATCATCTTGAAAATTGAATTTTTCAATTTTGACCATCCATAATCATCACGTACGATTGTACTTCTTACATATGAATAATTAAAAAAATGTTATGTATGAACTCATTGTGAATAAGGATGAAATCATTTTGTACCAGATCATCGTCCGGTAGGAACAGAAAAAATATGAAAATATGTATGTATGAATCAGTAAGAAGAAATGAATGAAAGCACACCATAGCCCTTTATCCTGATACGATCAAAAATTATCATCCGTATGAATAGTGTTCAAGGTCGAACTAGAGGAGAACATCCCGGTACAAACAAAAAATATTGTTCATATGAATAGTGTTCGAGGTCGAACCAGAGGAGATCGTCCCATTATGAATGAAAAATATCATCCGTAAGAGTAGTGTTCGAGGTCGAACCAGAGGAGATTGTCCAAGTACAAATGAAAAATATCATCTATATGATCTATACATAGAAAATTTTTTGATATTTTTCGTTCGTTCCATTTCTCGTTGGGGAAAATAACTAACCAAATCATCCCATATGAACTAATTTTATACTATACAATCAGTTTAAAAATATGAATTTTTGAACTCTCCCCGATGTGTGTGTGCTCAGTTACAATCACACTCTATTTTTTAATTGATCTTTCTGAAATAAATAATCTAAAAGCTCAAATTTTTTTAAGTACAAATATAATTATATTGAAAAGAGAAATAAAAGAATAATAAGATATCAAAATTGCAATAATAATATTAAGGTTTTTGTATGCCTAAAAACAATATGAGACTGATAGCCTTAAACTTGATCTAGTTATAAGTTTAATTAAAATTTTTGGAAAATTATATTTTCTAATGAATTCAATTTTTATATTGCTGATCATATTATATCACTTTTTAGATTGATTAAGTCAGGATAATCATATAGTCTAAAGAACATTTCCAAAATAAAGAACAAAAAAAAACTAAATAAAAAACATGACATGTTTTATTGATATCAAAATAAGATAATACAAAGAAGCTCACATGATATCAATTCAACTACACAGATCATCAACTACAAATATAAGAACAAAAATAAAAAAAAAATAGTCACAAAAACTACAAAGGTCATCACATTATATTAGAAGTACTGATAAAGATAAACATAAAGAAGTACATATATCACTCGGAGGGGCCCTAGTTTGGAGGTGGTGGCTGGTTGAAGAAAGTAAAATAGCTACTCATCATAGCCACATTTGCATTCATCTGGTCAAATTGACCTCAAACCAAGCCATGTCTTGCTGGTATTGAGCATCCTGCTGCTGTAGGTGAGTCTCAATTTGATCAAAACATTGATTAAAACGACTCTCAAGATGATCAAAGCACTGGATCATATCCTGAAAGGCTGGTTCACGAGAAGGCTCAAGTGCAGGTGCTGGTGCTCCCCCTTCTCCCTCAGAATCCTCACTTCCATCATCTTTCCCAAAAATTGCTCAGAATGAAGCATCAGTATAGTATATAAGAGTTTCTAGGTGAGGATCAGGATGAACTAGATCATACTTCTTCTCAAGAATGTATGTCACAAGGTATCCTAAGGCTATGTTCTTCTTTCTCTTATGGGAGGCATGACCAATTTCAGAAAGCCCATAGATGTAGTCAATAATGTGTTGGGCTTTGTCTATAGGTTGGCCAGTCATGATCAGGTAAGTTACAGTAGAAAGAAAGAGTAATGTTGATATGATCACTAGCTTTAAGAATAATGAAGGTTCTAAGAACATGTTGGATGATCCTAACATCTTGGTATATAGTGGATACTTTAGGCAAATAACACACTTCTCTAATCCCTCTAATCACTTGGTTTATTTCAATCCAGTCTTAACTAGAAGCATTGGTTAAAGTGTGGGCTTTTATTCCTTCGGTCCTTAAATTCAAAAATATTCCCAAATCCTCCTTGGTAATTTCTACCTTGTTCTTAGAAACAAAAGATCTAATCCTAGATTGATCAGTGCTAAAGGTCATATTGGCAAGAAAATAGTGAAAAGTTTCCTTGTTGTAGGAGTGAATCAAAGTGAGGATAAAAGCAAATTGGGTAAAAGCAAAAAGTGGCATTACTTGAAAGATAACATTCTCTTGCAGAAGAACTCTAGAAGGAGTAATTTTTGTAGAAACAAATCTAGGAAATGAGTCCTCATTAATTTTGGACAAAAAGTTAACTTCATCAATCCTAGAGGATGGACCCTTAGCCAATCTACCCCTTTTGCTAGAGCTTGCCATTGAAGAATTTGGAAGATGAGAAGAATTTGAAAAGCTATTGAAGTGAATGAGATTGAGTTCTAAAGCCCTTCTATTTAAAGAAAAATAAACTTTCGTACGTACGAAAATAGATTCGTATCGCATGATGCTTGAGTTTGTACGTATGAAATAAAATTTTATATGTACAAATTAATGCGTTTAAAATGAAACGATTTTTCATAATCACACAAGTTACGAGGCATCCTTTTGTACATACGTTTTGACCATACAATCGTACAGGCGAACATGTGTTCATCTAGGATGATCAGATATTTAAGATCATTTTAATAATGATTTGAATTGTCCCCCACATCGATATGCCCCATGTTAGTATGTACAAACTACAGGTTCATATGTATGATCAGAAGCAAAAACTACTTTTGCTCGTATAACATTCTATATGCATACATACGAATGAATACATAAGGTCCAGACGATCTGGAGATCGTACAGACGAACTGTATTATTGAAAAAAAAAATGATACGTAATCTGTTCTATCCAACAATCGATACGCTACAGAATTCGTCCTATATGAAATAAATTTCATACAGTATGAATAAAACACTTAGGAAATTTCACACAAATGATTAAAAATATGAAATTCAATGTTAAAATAATTTGAAGTACACAAAAACACAAAAATACTAAAATAAACACAAAAACGCACACAAAACACAAAAATAGAAAATACACAAGACACACATATTAAATTTGTAGAACATTTTCATCAAGCATTCAGGTCAATCATACCAAGCCTTGTTCTTAATGTATTGAAAGTATCAAAGGCTAGTGGTTTTGTAAAAATTTTTGCAAGTTAATTTTTAGTTTAACATGATTCAGTTCAATTTCTCCTTTGGATACAAGATCCCTTATGAAATGATGCCTTATGTCAATATGCTTGGTTCTAGAATGTGGAATAGGATTCTTTGAAATGCAAATGATACTAGTGTTTTCACAATAAATTGGAATAGTGCCAATAGTAAATCCTAAGTTAGTCAATTGTTATTTCAACCAAAGAACTTGTGCCACACAACTTCCTAAGATAATGTATTTAGCTTCAATAGTAGATAGGGCTACAAAATTTTGTTTTTTACTGGACCACGAAACTAATAAATTTCTAATAAATTGATATGTTCCAGATGTATTCTTTATATCAACCCTATAACCTGCAAAGTACAAATTTGAATATCCAATTATTTTAAATGAAGATCTGAACTTAGGATACCAATTCCCAAAATTATGAGTTCCCAAAAGATATCTTAAAACTCTTTTCACTGCTATCAAATTTAATGCTTTTGGATCTGATTAAAATCTAGCACACAAATTAATACTAAATATAATATCGGGTCTGCTAGTAGTCAAGTAAAGAAAAGATTCAATAATCCCTCTAAATTTCTTTTGATCAACAGATTTTCCCTTTGGGTCCTTATCTAATTGAACTGAAGAACTCATAGGTATACTAATGGGTTTAACATTATCCATTTCATACATTTTGAGGATGTCCTTAACATACTTTGACTAATTAGGAAAAGTTCCTTCATCAATTTGCTTAATGCTAAAGCCTAAAAAGTAACTTAAATCTCTCATTAGGCTCATCTCAAATTCACTACTCATTTTTTTAGAAAAATTATCACAAAGATTTTTATTTGTAAATTCAAAGATGATATCATCAACTTAAGATTATACAATGAGTATGTTATCTTCCAATTTCTTTAAAAAGAGAGTTGTGTCTATACTTCCTTTTTCAAAAGATCTCTCAAGTAGGAAAGTGCTCAACCTCTCATACCAAGTCCTAGGTGCCTATTTCAAACCATACAATGCCTTTTTCAATTTAAAAACATGATTTGGGTATTTTGAATTTTCAAAATCTAGAGGTTGTTCAACATAAACATCCTCTAAAATTATCCCATTTAAAAACGCACTTTTAACATCCATTTGATATAGCTTAAATCCTCTAAATCAGGTAAAGGCTAAAAAAACCCTAATTGCTTCAAGCCTTGTTACTGGGGCAAAAGTCTCCTCAAAATCAATCCCTTCAATCCGATTATACCCCTTAGCAACTAATCTAGCCTTATTTCTAACAACAACTCTTGAGTCATTCATTTTGTTCTTAAATACCCACTTAGTTCCAACTACACTTTGATCTTTTGGCCTTGCAATTAATTCCCAAACTTTATTTCTTACAAATTGATTCAATTCTTCTTGCATTGCCAAAATTTAAAATTCATCTGAAAATGCTTATTCAATATTTATGAGTTCAATCATAGAAATAAAGGCAGAATGATTAACTTCTTTGCTCAATCCATGCCTAGTACTAACACCCTCACTAGGTTCACCTAAAATCAACTCCTTATGGTGGTTTTTAAAAAATCTCAATTCTCTAGGAAAAGAGTTTTCTATCTCCAAATTTTCTTCCAAATTTACATTCTCAATTGTTTGAAAGTTTATTTCTATCTTTCCTCTTCTATATTTGGCTCTTCCAAAAAATCATATTCATTAAATACAATAAGTTTGGTCTTCTCAATTATCAAAGTTCTTTTATTAAATACTCTATAAGATTTTCTAAGACTAGAGTATCCTAGAAAAATTCCTTCATGCGAGAAAGTTTAACATCTTTATGATCGATATATATATTGAAATAATTTTGTTATGTACCAACTAGGTCTGAATTTTTAATGCGAGTTTGGTAGTGTATAATGTGAGTTTGGCAGTGATCCAAAATGATGACTTTTGGGGTGGTAAGAATTATTGTTTAGTATTATAACTTTTTTTTAAAAATACTTAAGAATGAAAACTATTTACATGAAATAAGTTAAATCACGCCTATTTGTGGGCTGTATATCTCTTTTTTTGAGACAATAACACTTATTGTGGGATATAATTTCGTGATAGTATAGTGAAAGAGTTTTGCGTCTTTATTTTACAAGAAGATCAAACACATAACAGATAAATGAATGAGTATGGCTAGCACAAGTTTTTTAAGTGGAAAAATAGGAAATTGAGAAAAACCATGGTCCCTATCTACTGAAATGATTCCATTATGTGAGTGCAAATTATAAATATTTGCCTGTCCCTAACTTACAAGTGATAAGATTACATAAGTTTGGAGAATTGACATAAAGTATGTCATAGATATTTGGCCATTTGGAGTTGAGTTGCAAGAAGTTTAATGGTATTGAATGGGTGATGTGAGGTTCGAAGATGACAGCCGGTCAGAAAAGGTCCAATAATAACTATCACTCCCTTGCCCCCAAAAGGATCTTCTCTCTCTCTCACACAACTTCACCTCTCTCTCCCTTGCCCAAAGTTCTCTCATAAAACCCTTGCATACAAACGACTCAAACCCCTTGACTGCCAAAAGATTATCTTAAACTAAATAAGAGATGTTTAAATAACAGGCTCCAAGATAACCCTAATTTTTTAATTAACCTATCTCTTTATGTATAATACAACATGTATATCATACAATACGATTAATTCAATAATCCCTTATTAGTACTATATGATGAACAGTAGCTAGTATGATAAGTTCAAACATTATGCACAGATTGTCCAATATGAAATCTTATCATATAGTATAATAAATTCAATCAAGTAAAAGTTCTTCTAGGATAAACACCGACAATTAATTATTATCCTGGTTGTTGCTCGGTTCATACAAATATGAATGATAATTTCGTACCGTACGATTACTTATTACAATTAAATCTAATTTGATTACTTAATCATAGGGAGTAAATTAGATTAAAATTTAATAATACCATATACAATACAATATTATTCATACAATATGATTAGAAAAAATTTTAAATTTCAAATTATTGCCTAATTTTAACTGTCAATGATAATTTCTAATTATAACTGATCATCCTATCCAATTTGTATCATACAGCATAATTAGTTTATCTTAAAATTTCAAAATTATTTTACTTAAAATATTAAATTAATTCTTGATTGCACATATTGTACTGTATGATATTGATCGTCTAGTACGATCTTAAAAAGAAATTTAAAAATATTTTAATTTCACTCCCCTCTTGTTTTTGTGCAAGGTGCTAAGCTAGCATATACCTTTTTATATTACATTAAGTTAGAAATAAAAAATAAAAAGTACAAACTCTTGTGTAAATCAAACCTATTATATCCAATCTTGAGTCATGATCCTTTGATGGTGCAGGGTGTATGTTGTAGCTGAATTGTTAGTACATGCATAAAAGATATTTAATAATAATAAATAGGAGAAACTAAACTAAATATAATAATATTTTTTATTATCAAAATATAAGATCAAGCTCCTAGATTTTAATAATCTACCCCTTTTTGATGATGACAAATATTGTTTGTTAAATTTTAAGTTAAGTTTATTTCTCTGTTGAGGTCTCTCCCTTACTAAATAATGTCATTAAAAAATTAAGAGAAACTCTTTTTTCTTTCAAATTTTAATAATAACAAAAACACTATCAAAATAATCAATAACAACATAATAATTAATGAAACAAAAAATAAAATGACACTAATTTTGAAAATAACTAGTAAAAATCAACAATAACCTACTCCATCTTTTAACATCACTAAAAAGAAGATCTATGAACTAGCACAAATACATAGGTGTTATGATAAAAAAATACTGCAAAAATAGTGCAACAAATTTACACATTTAAGATATAATAACCAAAAGATATGATTTTTTTTAAAAAATAAAAATGATAAAAATCTAATAATTTTTGTATGAAGTTGAGCGCAATGGCACTATGCTAGGTAGCATTGTGGTGCTGTGCATAATAACATAGCGGCACCTAAAAATGTCGCTGTAATGCTCGTGTCTTTGTTAAAAACTCTGAAATTGAAATACAATGCTATGGTGCTTGGTCTTAGCGCTGTGATGGGAGTGGTGGAGTAACTTAAAGAATTAGAAATATGATTTAGGGATCTATCAATCTCTAAATAATTCTTAAGTTATTTTGATAGAAAAATTATAAAAATCACACTTAATATACACAAGTATAAGTATCGAATCAAATAATATAGTGATAGAGTAGAGTATCGATCCCACGAGAAAAAAATATTTACATGCAACTACTTCAGTAATGTCTACTTTAACTATAATAATTATCCTACTCAATAAAAATAAGTTTTTGGTGGATATTCAATCACTTAATTAAAATATGAAATAATTAAATGAAATACTATTCAGATAAATTATTTTAAATTGATTGAATGTAAATACAATATGTTTTCTAATGATTCTATTTTATATTGAGGATATTTAGAGAATATACATAAGTGATGGCTCCGTTGAGCATGATGAGACAAAGGTTAGATTAAACTCTTCAATCTTAATACCACTCTAAACTCCTATAGTCTGTCACCCTATAAAAATCTTAGAAGAGTAAGTAAAGTATGTATTGTTAAAACCCCTTCATGATAATTTATCTCTATAAATTTGTTGCATAACAAGCACTATGCCTATGCTTGCATCATTCCAATCCAACATACTTGTTTGTGCATAATTTCCTATTCTCAGGAACCACATTACATACGATATTAATTATACATATGTCCACTATGCACATATTTTAAAAAAATCATGAAATTTTTTATGAAGAGAACTCAGTACTCCATATTCTATTTACACCATCAATCTAAAATTAAACATTTAGCTAGGCATGAGGAATAAGTGAAGCATATTCATTTTTATTAATTGTATAAAAGGAAAAAAGTGTTGACCTCTATTGTAAAACTAAAAAAAAAAAGAGGAAATAAAAAAAAATTGCCAAAATGAATACCTTATCTCGCATCATGCTCAAATCATGCACCAAATCTTATGTGCCACGGTCTCCTATACCCTGTATTTGGCATCGTTTGTAGTCTCCGCATATAGTATCTCGATCGTATTGCTCCATCAGTCGACAAAAGTGAGATAGGCAAGAGCTTCATCTCTTCTTTTACTCCACACATGCAAGATCTTGTTCCTTCTTTCACTTTTCTTCTTCCCCGTGTGAGCTCCATCCGATCCCCTCCAGCCCATTCACAAGACCCGTCCAAAGTCTCTAACCCGATGCCCATCTCTATGTTTGAACCTCCTACATCAACTAGAAGCATCCATATTCCCGTAGCCTCTTCCTCCATTTTGACACCTCCTCTTCCTCCTTCCCATTTCCTTTGCCTCTAGTATACGCCAAACCCCTCAAACCTATGATTTCCTACCATAGCTCCCATGAACTTCCACCTATTCTTCCGGATTCCTTCAACCCATCAACCTCCATAGCAGGTCAAACCTGCCTGTATTGTTGACCCAACCCCATCAGCAATATATATTCATGCCATTGCCCCCACCACCTCCATAACTCATGCCTTAGCTAGGAATAAACTGGAAGAGAAGGGGGAGGGGGGGGAGAGAGGAGAGAGAGAGAGAGAGAGAGAGAGAGAGAGAGAGAGAGAGAGAGAGAGAGAGAGAGAGAGAGAGAGAGAGAGAGAGAGAGAGAGAGAGAGAGAGAGAGAGAGAGAGAGAGAGAGAGAGAGAGAGAGAGAGAGAGAGAGGAAAGAAGAGGACATTCAAGGCATTTTTCATCTTTCTTATTAAAAAAATTATTCAAAGAATTATAAGTAAGTATCCTCTTAATTCTATTTTTGATGATTTAGATTTTTATGAATTTATTTCTTAAATCTATTAATCATTTTGAATGATTTGTGTTAATTTTCTTACATTTCCACTAGTTAAATTTTTGTGTATGATTTTCTTGGTGAAATGTGTAAGAAAAATGTATATTGAAAATGGGATGAAAAGTGATATACTATGCTTTAACATGAGAATAAAAAATGTGTGATATATTAAAGTGATTTATATAAACTATGATGTAGTACTGAAATGTGATACTAATATGGCTGAAAGGATGCACTGAGATGGATCAATAATAAAAGTATGGGTGATCATAATAATACCGTAGTGATAAGAGTATAAATAGTATTGATGATATATATCCCATGATTAGAGTTTTGCCAGTATTGTTATATTATGGATAATAATGACAATATTAATTCATAATAATTTATAGTACTACTAGTATTATTATATTATAAATAATACTACAATATTACTTCATATATATTATAATACTATTTACTATTAATATTTTTAGGAAAGGGCAGTCATAAGGGCAGGAGCAGGATACCCTTAAAATGCTCTTATATAAATATCTGATAGAATATTAATTATTGACTATAGAGTATTGATTACTGAATGATTACTCATTACTATTACTAATACCATAACTTACATTGTATGAATACTATTTACTATTAATACAATTACTATTCCTGATTATATGAATAATTGTTATTGATACAATATACTATTATGATGTGTTATAAACTAAGCAATTAGTATAGACAACCAACATAGATATTGGAGCATAAATTTTAATATATGATTTACGACATATTATTTAACTTTTTCTTATATTGATTTCAATTATAATATTTTAGTTACTTGTTAGGCTATTTTCTCATTACATGGTTTAAATAATTTTAGGTTAGGTATCTGCAGCTTGAGTTTATGTATACAGTGATGCTTGTGTAGTTTGTTTCATTTTTTGATGTATTCATTTGTAGCTAATGTTGCTAGTATATATACTATTTTGGTTCTTTGTAATATAACTAATCAATTTAGAAAGTTGATATTGACCTTATTTTAATGGTTAATTAATAAATAGAATAAATTAAAAAGATAATAAATACTAAAAAGAAAAAAAAAAGGAAAAAGAAATTATTTCACTATAGATCATGGGGTGTGACATGAGGGTCCTTGATTAATTAGGTGGTGGTGGCTGGAAGTAATGGTGGATCAAGGTGAATGACTCACAAAACCATGCATGGTAAGCCTTGTGTTGCTGTTGCCACTACAAATGGAATTATATCGGATTCCAACTCTGAGAAGACTCTTGGATATGTATCACCAAGCGCATCTCTAGGTGGTTACCCTATTATCATGTCATATAATGGTGGATGGTGCATAGGTATTGGTGCTCCCCCATCCCCCTATGGCTCGACCTCTGATATAGAATGTACTTATGATGTTTGTCACTGTAAACCACATTAAAGGAGCCATTGAAGTAAAATATTAGGTGGTGATCGGCTGAAGCAGGGTAAGTCAGGTTATACTTGGTGTCTAGGAAATATGTTATAACATGTTCAAATATTAGATTTTTATATGGCTGACCCTAGGATTTCTAATGCTAATTAGATTTTCAATATAGAGAATAATCAGGCCTGCTGCATTAAATTTAGTTTGGGTCATAACACTATGGGTAACTATAGATAGGTTAGGTATGATGTTGATCCTATCTTTAGCTTTAGGAATAATAGAATTTTTAAGAAAATGCTAGATAATTTGTGTATTTTAGACAATTGTAGTAACTAAAGGAAAGTAAATGTTAACTGGAGTATTTCTAAGTTTAAGATTAACTTGTGTCCAATTATAGTCAGCTTGAGAGGTTAGAGATTAAGGTTTTAGTCCAGTAGTGGAAAGATGTAAAATTTCATCAAAGTCCTAGTAAGTGATAGCTACAGGGCATCTACAAACATATGATTAGAGTGCCATGTCCTTATAGTTAATTCTAAGACTAGTAAAAAATTTAAATATTAATTCAGAATTAAAGGGAAACGATATAGTGTGGAGGAATTGAAGTGTTGTGCAAAGAAAAAGGTATCGTACCTGAGAATTCAGATTTTCTTTATTTAGGACTTTGGAGGGGTGATCGGTACAACCTTACAACTATGGTATACAAATTCATCTACGTCTTCTTGGAACCTATCATCTACAAGAAATATGGAGGAACGTCCTATAAGATCTTTATCACACTTCTCTATGGCCATCAGGATACTATGAAGAAGAATTGAAAGCTTGAAAGAGAGAGAATTTGGAAGATTATGTGCTCAAAATTTTAGGATAAACCTTTCTTATATAGGCATCAGTGGATTGTACATTATGATGTTGATTGTATAGTATGATTAAAAAAATTCAATTCATCCAAGTCAAATTGTTCAAAAAATTTGGCCAAATTATATAGTACGATTATGATCATACTAGATAATCTTTGTAAAATTGTTTGTATGGAAGATTATATCATATATTACAAATTATTATTTGTACAATTTTATGTTTAATTAAATATCATATTGACCAACTTACATTGCCCAATGGCTAATACCATGTGTATCGTATATTATGAAATATGTTTTCGTATAATACTAACATAGATAATTGAGTTAATTTGAACAATTGAATTGACTAAATGGTGCTGATTTACTGATTTATCTGTATCACACAATATAAAATAAATCATATAGAATGATGTGAACAAATACTTCCTTTGCCTATGATAATCAAGGAAAATTCTATAACAAAAAAACATACACACAAACAATCATAATCATATTAAAGATAATCAATCTTGTTAAAAACGAGAAACTTAACATAAAAAAAAATAAACACACAAACCAACTTTAATTTAACTCTCACCCAATTTCTCTATGCATGAATTGTTAGGAAAGTTGCTATTTGCATGTTTTACATTCTTGCAACTTGTATAGTTTTGATGATTCCAAATATTATTGTTTTATGTGTTGTTATCTCCTAACATTTTTTGGAAGATTTGTTTTTGCTCTTGTGTGTACTAATATTTCAGGAAAATTGAACTCCAGACTACGAAGACTTCAAATCAAGTTCAGCATGAGATACTATGAGAATTTGAAGCTTGTACTTTTTATTTGAATTAAATTTGAGAGGGAGTGATTATAATTGAGTGAATAAATTCACACACACTAATGGAGATCTTGAAAAAGTTTTTGTACTGATCGTACGGGACGAACATTGTTCATACAGGACGATCAGATCAGTTATCTCCTTGTAACATAAATGGAACGAACAGAAACTGAATTGGAAAATTTTTCTAAGTCATGATCGTCCAGACGAAATCATTTTTGTCCCAGGATGAGTTGCTCTCCATAAAAATTTCATTCAGACGAAGTCCTGTTCGTCTAGGACAATGGGAACCGACTATGGCAGTTTCTGGCAACATTCTGCAGTTTTTAGAACCAACTTTTGATATAACTGTTCGTACTGGACGAAATTTTTTCGTACGGGACGAACCTATTTCGTCCAGGATGAAATTGGTTCGTACAGATGCACAAATTGTACGTACAGGACAGTTTTTTACACAGTTCGTCCGTACTAACTCAATTTCGTACGGGACGATCCAGTGCGCAGAAAAATATGTTTTTAACAGTTTTTTGGGCAATTTTTCATGTCCTTTCTATATAAGGTGTGCTAGAATCTATTACAAGTACCTTTGGAGTTGTTTTCTCTTGAGAGGGATCATTGAGAGGGAGAAGATGCTTGGAGGGGATTTCAAGGGAGTGTGGAGGAGATATTCACACGGTTGCTTCGGCGAAGGCTCTCAAGTAAAGTTCAACAACATTGGTACGGTTCTCTACTGACACTTGGAGAGTGTAAAAGGACGATAAAGTGTATCTTTGATAGCCATTGTGTCTTCATTCTTTTGGAGAAAACTAGAAGAGAGAACTTGAAAGGGAGAGAGGAAAGGGTGGAGTTTGAGAGGGAGAAGATCCTTGGAGGGGATTTTAAGGGAGTGTGGAGGGGATATTCACACGGTTGCTCCGGCGAACGTGCACTCCAGTACCATCGGATTCAAGGGTCATCTTGAGGGAAGTTTTGGCGAGAAGAAGATCTCTTTGGTGTCAAAGAACCCGGCTACTCCGCCGCACCGGGGAAGGTGAAAGTGATTTTGTACAGGCTTCTCCGCCTTGTTGTGGGGGTAAAAGGAGAGTCACTTTGTGGTATTAGTGCAATACTCGAAGGGTTCCTCCGGGGAGTGGACGTAGGTCAAGGTTTGACCGAACCAATATAAATCTGGAGTGTTCTTTCTTATTTTTCTTACTCATTTAATTTCATTGCAAGTTGTTTACTCTGGTTGAAAAGTTTATATTTTAAACTTTAAATTTAACTTGCATTAATAATTAAAAAGGTTTTCTAAAAATCCAAGAGTAGAAGTATAATTTTTTAAATTACCAATTCACCCCCCTCTTGGTTAGCCTTGGGACATTTAATTAGGGTTAACATCTTAATTCATATTAAACGAGTTCTCACAAGTGGTATCAGAGCTTTGTTTCAAAATCATAAGTTTAGACTACTTTTTGAAAAATGAGTATGGCTTATTTTAGAAACCATAAATTATTAGATGGATATTCGATTGTTAGACCACCTTTATTTGAAAATATTTCTTTTGATTTTTGGAAAATTCGAATGTCTACTTTCTTGCAATCAATAGATTATCATGTGAGAGCTCGTTCCTTTGATTTTTTCTTTTTGAATCTGATTTTTTCCTCCCAGGATCGTCCGGGATGATATTGAGATCGTCCAGGACGATCAGTGCAGTGAATACAACTGATTTTCTGGAGTGGATCGTCCTGGCCGATTTTGGATTGTCCTGGGACAATCAAAGCAAGGCACAAGTCAGAGAGCAAATCATCCAAAAAATTAATTATCGTCCTGAGAAATCATCCCAGGCCGATTGGATTTTATTCAGATCGTCCAGGACGATGTGGAGATCGGCCGGGCCGATCAGACTTGTTTTAAAAGGAAATCAGCTCGATTTGATGAGAGAGAAAATTATTTTTTATAAAACAAAATATCTGAGGAGAGAGAAAGAGAAGGAAAGTAAAGGAAAAAGCTGGTTTCTGGAGGCCGCGGAGCGCTTTTCGTCTGACGCCGCTGTTGGGAAAAGTGTTTATCTCGTGGTAAGGACTCCGAATCCTATTTTTGTTTTAGAAGATGTTGAGTTTTGGTTGTTTTGTGCACAGAATTGTGTTTTTGTTACCGAAAAACGAGCCGTATTTTGGATTGATGAAACTTTCACCGCACAACTTTTGATATGTTATTGATATGATTTTTCTACACGTTTTGAGTATTTTCTATAATGATTCTACCGGTTATTTTAGGTTCTGTGCGATTTTGATTGAATAGATAAATATCATTATGTTGATTGATGTTGCTTCAGTAGAATAGAAGTCTTATAATGTTGTCGTGCACGTTCTGTATTAATTTGGTAAATTGTGATTTTTAGGAATTTTTTTGTAAATTCCGTATTCTGCCGTTATGCCGCTTGATTTTCGTACGATTTCCAATTTTTCTGAAATTGATGATTTGAATTGATATGCATACGAATGTGACTATCTGATTATTTTTACTAAAAGATAAGTGGAACCTGGTTGAACCGTTGGTTAGAGATTGACTTGACCTGTACAGGATGGTGGGCCGATGAGCTTTCCTTTAAACTATTGATCATTGATATATCGATTGGGAGTTAAAAGGAGATTTCTATGCCGACGGGCAGCCGACGGGCACAGAGTGACGACTCTTATTAAACCAACGTATGGATATCTACAACAGCACTATGGATTTCTACAACAGCACTAAGGATTATTGAATAGCCAGTGATCGTACTTGTTCAGTAAGACTATTATATTGAAATGCATGTGTACGACATTGACTCATGATGGATTTATTTCTTTATTTATTTGGATTTACTGACGGATTTACTGACTTACTGTTATCGTACGATTTCATTGATATTTATATTCTGTCACTGCGCATTGCTACTGTTATAGATATTGTATGGATATGGATACTGTAATTGATTCATTGATGCTATGGTTATGGATACTATGGATTCATCTCTTAATTGATTCATTGATATTATTGCTTCTACACTGTATTGAACTGCTGCATTTGATTCATAGACTGGACTTTATTGTATTGATTTATGATTTCATACCGATCGATTTAATTGACCAGATAATATTGTTTTGATTGATTCGATTTGATACGATTGATTTGACTGATCGACTAATTTTATACTATTTATTGATTCTTCTACCGCTACATTGACTACTGATTTGATTTTCGTATATGCATAGATTCATTGATCATGTGCAATAGACTGTTATGGATTTGATTGACTAACATGCATATTGATTCCAGTACCGTGCTTTGATTTCAGTTATAGGTATTAGGTGACCTGCTGGGCTTTTTGAAGCTCATTATATGTGGTTAATATTTTCAGGTCAGGGCAAGGGAGCAAGAGATTGAGGTTGATCAGGAATCTCCACGTTTTTGTTCTTTTGGTTATAGCGATTCTTTTGTACTCAGGACAGGATATATTTCAGTTCATGTGTTCATAGTGTAGTTCTTGAGTATTGTATATGATCTTTTGAGGTTTGAATCGACTTGTATATTGATGTTTTAAATGTTATAAATTTTTGCTAGACTGTTTGATTGAAGTTATAGATAGCTCTGGTAAATTGTTGATGGATTGCTTGAAATTCTTTCCAAGTTAGATCTTAGGGCATTACAAATTGGTATCAGAGCAGTGTTATTGGAAGAATGGATTGTTACCAGAGTTATAGGATTGGATTGAGAGTTGGGTAGAATGTGTAGCTGTAAGTGCATCATTTTGCATATATAATTGCATGTGTGTATCATTTATTCTGAATTGTGCAGGTGAAAAGATAAATGGATAATCCAAAATCAAGTGTACCAAATGAGCAACACAGTGCAACTCCAGTACCTTCAAAGAGTATGAGGCAGTTGGCTACTGCTATAGCACAGGTGATGGGGGATGCACAGAGTAAGATGAGTGGAAGTAAAGAAGAAGAAGCATATAAGAACTTGTAGATGTTTCATAAGCTGAAGCCTCCGTTGTTCAAAGGAGCTGTGGGACCCCAGGTTGCTGAAGATTGGATAATGAGGGTAGAAAAGATCTTTGACAGCATGCAGTATCCTGGAAATCGAAAGGTACCTTTGGCTGTGTTTCTATTTGAGGGAGAAGCAGAGAGATGGTGGATTGGACAGAAGAGAGAGAAATTCCAGGGAAAGACAAATGTTGAGATCACCTGGGATGAGTTCACTACAGTGTTTCGGATGTGGTTTGTACCTCCGTCAGCTCAACGACAAATGCAGGAAGCTTTTATGAGATTGGAACAAGGACGCAGGATAGTGATGCAGTACGAGGCCGAGTTTATTGCACTTGTGAGGTATGCTTCTCATTTGATCCCTACTGCTGAAGAAAAATGCTATAGATTTCTGTACTAATTGAATAGAGAGCTGAGACATCCACTAGTACCCTTCCGGATCCATGAGTTTTCTGAGTTGGTGGAGCGGGCCAGACTGATAAAGATTGATTTGGCAATGCCAGTATCAAGATATGACAACACCAGGAGGAGGAGAGATGAAGCCAGACGAGAAGAATCAGGTAGAGAAAAGGGATATAGAGAAGAGAAGCAAGTATGGTGATTCGAGGGGATCTGCATCTGGATCTGCATCAGTAGTATCTTCTGGTTCCAGCGAGTGCATTCATTGTGGTCGACGACATGTAGGTCGGTGTTACTTATTGACGGGGCAGTGCTTTCACTGTGGACAACAAGGGCATAGAGTAGCAAATTACCCTCAGAAAGGATTGGGCGGAAGGACTGATTCAGGTACAGGACAACAGAGGACAATTGGCTCGAGAGCCTACAGTGAGAGATCAGAGAACCGGATGACTGATAGAGCCATCAGAGATAGTCAGAGGGAGACTGTTGCGCCTCGACCTCCTGCACTTCCTCCAGTGGGGCCACGTATCTACAGTTTACAGCATTATGAAGATCAACAACGACCAGAAAGTTCTGCTGGTAAGCTGATTTGACTAATTAATTGATTGACATATGACCATGCATAGTGACAAGTGATTGCCTGCATTGTGTGATTTGTATGATTTTCGCTGAGTTTTGATTTTGATTTGGATTTGTTTTATCTCGTTTTGCTCCGGACCCTTAGGGAAATGTTGGGACGATATTTTTCTAAGGTGGGGAGATTGTGAGAGCTTGTTCCTTTGATTTTTCCTTTCTGAATCTGATTTTTTCCTCCCAGGATCGTCCGGGACGATATTGAGATCGTCCAGGATGATCAGTGCAGTGAATACAGCTGATTTTTTGGAGTGGATCATCCAGGCCAATTTTGGATTGTCCTGGGACGATCAGAGCATGGCACAAGTCAGAGAGCAAATCGTCCAAGAAATTATTTATCGTCCTGAGAAATCATCCCAGGCCGATTGGATTTTGTTTAGATCGTCAAGGACGATGTGGCGATCAGCCGGGCCGATCAGACTTGTTTTAAAAGGAAATCAGCTCGATTTGATGAGAGAGAAAATCATTTTTTATAAAATAAAATATATGAGGAGAGAGAAAGAGAAGGAAAGCAAAGGAAAAAGCTGGTTTCCGGAGGCCGCGGAGCACTTTTCATCCGACGCCGCTGTTGGGAAAAGTGTTTATCTCGTGGTAAGGACTTCGAATCCTATTTCTGTTTTCGAAGATGTTGAGTTTTGGTCGTTTTGTGCATAGAATTGTGTTTTCGTTACCGAAAAACGCGCCGTATTTTGGATTGACGAAACTTTTACCTCACAACTTTTAATATGTTATTGATATGATTTTTCTATACGTTTTGAGTATTTTCTGTAACAATTCTACCGGTTATTTTGGGTTCTGTGCGATTTTAATCTAATAGATAAATATCAGGATGTTGATTGATGTTGCTTCAGTAGAATAGAAGTCTTATAATGTTGTCGTGCACGTTCTGTATTAATTTGGTAAATTGTGATTTTTAGGAATTTTTGTGTAAATTTCGTATACTGCCGTTATGCCGCTGGATTTTCGTACGATTTCCAATTTTTCTGAAATTGATGATTTCAATTGATATGCATATTAATGTCACTATCTGATTAATGCTACTAAAAGACAAGTGGAACCTGGTTGAACCGTTGGTTGGAGATTGACTTGACCTGTACAGGATGGTGGGCCGATGGGCTTTCCTTTAAACTATTGATCATTGATATAACGATTGGGAGTTATAAGGAGATTTCTATGCCGACGGGCAGCCGACGGGCACAGAGTGACGACTCTTATTGAACCAACGTATGGATATCTACAACAGCACTATGGATTATTGAATAGCCAGTGATCGTACTTGTTCAGTAAGACTATTGTATTGAAATGCATGTGTACGGCATTGACTCGTGATGGATTTGTTGCTTTATTAATTTGGATTTACTGACGTATTTACGGACTTCCTATTATCATACGATTTCATTGATATTTTTATTCTGTCACTGCGCATTGCTACTGTTATAGATACTGTATGGATATGGATACTGTAATTGATTCATTGATGCTACGGTTATAGATACTATGGATTCATCTCTTGATTTATTGATACTATTGCTTCTACACTGTATTGAACTGCTGCATTTGATTCATAGACTGAGCTTTATTGTATTGATTTTATGATTTCATACCGATCGATTTAATTGACCAGATAGTATTGTTTTGATTGATTCGATTTGATACGATTGATTTGACTGATCGATTGATTTCCTACTGTTTATTGATTCTTCTATCGCTGTATTGACTACTGATTTGATTTTCGTATCTGCATAGATTCATTGATCATGTGCAATAGACTGTTATGGATTTTATTGACTGATATGCATATTGATTCCAGTACCGTGCATTGATTTCAGTTATAGGTATTAGGTGACCTGCTGGGCTTTTTGAAGCTCATTATATGTGGTTAATATTTTCAGGTCAGGGCAAGGGAGCAGGAGATTGAGGTTGATCAGGAATCTCCAGGTTTTTGTTCTTTTGGTTATAGCGATTCTTTTGTACTCAGGACAGGATAGATTTCAGTTCATGTGTTCATAGTGTAGTTCTTGAGTATTGTATATGATCTTTTGAGGTTTGAATCAACTTGTACATTGATGTTTTAAATGTTATAAATTTTTGCTAGACTGTTTGATTGAAGTTATAAATAGCTCTGGTAAATTGTTGATGGATTTCTTGAAATTCTTTCGAAGTTAGATCTTAGGGCGTTACATATCGAATGTGGCATATGATTCAAAATGGTTATTCTGTTCCGTCACGTATTATTGATGGAATCAAAACTGATACACCTTTTTCTGAATTGGGTAGAGTAGAACAAATTTATGCTGAATTAAATGCTAAATGTATGAATTGTTTGTTCTGTGCTTTAAATTTGGAAGATTATATGAGAATCTCTACATGTACTACCGGCAAGGAAATTTGGGACAATTTATGCATTACATATGAAGGTACTAGGGAAGTCAAGCAATCTAAGTTGAATTTTTTGATGCATGACTATGAACTCTTTAGCATGAAACCTTATGAGACGATCTTAGGCATGTATACTAGGTTTATTCAAATTGTAACATCATTGCATGCTTTAGGTAAAGAATTTGCAAACTTTAAAATAGTCAATAAAATTCTACATTGTTTACTTGACAAGTTTGATGCCAAAGTTGTTGCTATTTACGAATCAAAAAATTTGAATGAATATTCTATTGATAATTTGATTGGCTCACTCATTGCTTACGAGCAATATTTGGGTCAAAGACTTTTGGATGCAGGTGAAACAATAATGCTAAAAGCGGAAGACATGGAGAAAAGTTGCTTAGTTGGTGAGGAAAGCGATGACTTAACAAGTGAATTGAAAAGTCCACTAAAGCACAAGCATCAACAAAAATGGAATAAAGGTAAAAATGATAAGAATATTCAAATTTCTTCAAATATTATTTGCTTTGGATGTAGGAAATCTGGACATCTGAAAAGTAAGTGCCCTAATTTGAGAACTCTTCCTGTTAAAGAAAAGGGCAAAGCTAAGCAAATTATAAAATGGGAAAATAATGAAAAGCAAAAAATCTCCTGGGCAGATTTAGCTTCTGAATCATCAGACCATGAGCAAAATGATGTTTTAACCCTTTGTTTATGTGTTTTTGTGTGTATGTTTTTTATTTGTTGTGTTTTTATTTTTGTTTGTTTTATGTGTTTTTCTATTTTTAATTTTTGTGTGTTTTATATGATTTTGAGATATTTTCATATCGGATTCCATGTTTCTTGTTGTGAGACATTTGGAATGTGATATGAAGATTTTTATAGTTTATGTACTTGTATTTTGTTTAGTGTTTTACTATTCTTTTATTGCTTCAGATTTTTTTTGGATGTTTAAGTGTTTTTGTTCTTTATTTGAAATGTTCGTTAGCCTATATGAAAAACCCTTAAATTTTTGATCTTACAAGTGCTATACTTTGAACTGCAACATAAAATTGAATTCATTAGAAAATCTAATTTTTCTAAATTTAAGTTGTGTTTATAACTTGATATTATTAAGATTGTCAATTTCATATCTCTTATTTAGACTACATTAATTTTAATATTATTATTGCAATTGTGATGTTTTCTTATTTTGTATTTCACTTATCAATTAATATTTATGCACTTAAAAAGATTTGAAATTTTAGATTATTGATTTTAGAAAGAATACAATTATTCTTGAAAATTGTACAAATGTACAAAAAATCAAAAGAAATGCGCAATGATTCGCAATGTGAAAAACAGGCACAAAATAAGCCCAACAAGTGAAAAGATGCACAAAAATGTGCCACAAAATTGAAAGAGATGCGCAAAGCGCCACATGTGGTAGTTATTTCTTTGCTTAATTTTTTAATCTCTTAATTCAAATTGATCTTATGTACATTTATATTACATATTGAAATATGAAATATAAAATTTTTATATCATCATTTTTACAATGATTTTCTGTATCTTAAATGTCTAAATATACTCATGTTTTGATAATTTTTTTTAGTTTCTATGTTATATCTCTTCTTAAATTCTATGAATTTTATGATTTGGCTAATATTTTAATTTTATTTGCATACCTTATGTCAATCACTTTAAAGGTTAAATTTTTAAATGATTTTCATATGTCTGCTTATATTTCTAGTCTTTTTCTTCTTCACTTTTTGATGTTGTCAAAAAGGGGAAGAAATTGTTTGTTGTGTCTTGTGTATTCGTATCGTTGTGTGTTTGTTTGGTTTAGGGTATGTGTGCTTGTTTTGTTTTGTTTTGTTTTGTATTTCTAAAAATTTTGAAAACAAAAATAATTTTAATGCCTCCTTATTTTCATATGTTCATTAATTCAGGGGGAGTTTAGGAGATTCTTAGAATTTGAAATTATACAAATAATAATTGTTTTGCCATCATCAAAAAGGGGGAGATTGTTAGGAAAGATGCTATTTGCATGTTTTACATTCTTGCAACTTGTATAGTTTTGATGATTCCAAATATTAATGTTTTATGTGTTGTTATCTATTAACATTTTTTGGAAGATTTGTTTTTGCTCTTGTGTGTACTAATATTTCAGGAAAATCAAACTCCAGACTATGAAGACTTCAAATCAAATTCAACATGAGATACTATGAGAATTTGAAGCTTGTACTTTTTATTTGAATTAAATTTGAGAGGGAGTGATTGTAATTGAGTGAATAAGTTCACACACACTAATGGAGATCTTGAAAAATTTTTGTACTGATCGTACGGGATGAACATTGTTCGTACAGGACGATCAGATCAGTTATCTCCTTGTAAGAGCAATGGAACGGACAGGAACTAAATTGGAAAATTTTTCTAAGTTATGATCGTCCAGACAAAATAATTTTCATCCCAGGACGAGTTTCTCTCCGTAAAAATTTCGTCCAGACGAAATCCTGTTCGTCCACGACGATGGGAACCGACTATGGCAGTTTCTGGCAACGTTCTGCAGTTTTCGGAACCAACTTTTGATATAACTGTTCGTACCGGACGAAATTTTTTCGTATGGGACGAACCTATTTCGTCCAGGATGGAATTGGTTCGTACAGATGCACAAATAGTTTGTACGGAACAGTTTTTTATACAGTTCGTCTGTACTAACTCAATTTCGTACGGGACGATCCAGTGCGCAGAAAAACATGTTTTTAGCAGTTTTTTGAGCGGTTTTTCATGTCCTTTCTATATAAGGAGTCCTAGAAACTATTACAAGTACCTTTGGAGTTGTTTTCTCTTGAGAGGGATCATTGAGAGGGAGAAGATCCTTTGAGGGGATTTCAAGGGAGTGTGGAGGAGATATTCACACGGTTGCTCCGGCGAAGGCTCTCAAGTGAAGTTCAACAACATTGGTCCGGTTCTCTGCCGACACTTGGAGAGTGTAAAAGGACGACAAAGTGTATCTTTGATAGCCATTGTGTCTTCGTTCTTTTGGAGAAAACTAGAAGAGAGAACTTGAAAGGGAGAGAGGAAAGGGTGGAGTTTGAGAGGGAGAAGATCCTTGGAGGGGATTTCAAGGGAGTGTGGAGGGGATATTCACACGGTTGCTCCGGCAAACTTACACTTCAGTACCATCAGATTCAAGGGTCATCTTGAGGGAAGTTTTGGCGAGAAGAAGATCTCTTTGGTGTCAAAGAACCCGGCTACTCAGCCGCACCGAGGAAGGTGAAAGTGATTTTGTACAGGCTTCTCCGCCTTGCTGTGGGGTCAAAAGGAGAGCCACTTTGTGGTATTAGTGCAATACTCGGAGGGTGCCTCCGGGGAGTGGACGTATGTTAAGGTTTGATCGAACCACTATAAATCTGGTGTGTTCTTTCTTATTTTTCTTATGCATTTAAATTCATTGCAAGTTGTTTACTCTGGTTGAAAAGTTTATTTTTTAAACTTTAAATTTAACTTGCATTAATAATTAAATATGTTTTCTAAAAATCCAAGAGTAGAAGTATAATTTTTTAAATTACCAATTCACCCCCCCTCTTGGTTAGCCTTGGGACATTTAATTAGGCTTAACATCTTAATTCATATTGAACGAGTTCTCACATGAATATCAATGATACATAGTCTAATCCTAACCATGTTAAAGGTATCATAACTAAGGGGTTTGGTAATGATATTTGCCAATTTTTTATTTCAATATCAGTATGCAACAATTCTTTATTACTCATGATTGCACGATCTTTATGAATTAAAGAGCTTTAAAAAAATCATGTTTTCCAAAATGAAGGTAGCTTAACATTTCAAATGATTCACTTTCATTTAAAGAAGTTTCATCTAATTGACCTAGTGCAATCATCAAAACATCATAACTTCAAATTGTTATCCTTTTAGATTCACTATATCAATAGGTCCAAATCCATCTGCAGGAATTATCTCTAAGTGTACTTAGTGGTCACTACATTTTCAATTGAATTGAAAGTGTAATTGTATTCCTTCCTACTTATCATGCTTTGCAAAGGTGTTTGAAAGCTTATAACTTAGAAATTCTTTTAATTAACCATAACAAACTGATCTTCCTAAGAATCTTCAAGTTAGCATTTTATGATATATCCGTCACTTAAAAATCATTTTCTAAAATAGTAATCATCATTCATTAGAAATGTTGCGGACTAGAATATACATGGTGATAGAGTTAGAAAATTTCTGTCTCAGCGTTGTACGGATATCTAGCACACAAACAGGAGAGAAATAACACTAGGATTTTTATGTGGAAAACCCTAAAAAGAGAAAAAACCACGTGGCTATGCCCAGATAAAATAAGTACACTAGTGTTTGTTTGAGGTACAAGAGGTTACTCATCCTTAAAATTTTGGACAATCATATTACAATGCTTCACTTCCGGATTGAAATGATGGGAGTGGTCGGATGAACGGCCGATATTGGGGTCCCCTCTCATGAGAAATGATGGGTCTATTTAAAGATATTATCGAGTGGCATGGCTTGTAAATAGGTGAGAGATCTGGGTAATTAGGGAGTGGTCGGATGGACGGCCGATATTGAATCTCTAGTTTATTCACCGTTCGTTAGACATTTGAAGGTCTTAATGATGTCAGAATTTAGCGATCTTGGACTCGTTGGATTCATATCATTGAGCCGCTCGATTAGACTAAAAGCTTGTCATATTTGGAAACCGTTTGGTAACTCAAATTATGGTTTAAACTTTCCAATAGCACTTCGGGTGCTGGATTTGGACTCATTTGGGCTCGGATTGAGTCGAATTTGGTGTCATGTAGTTCGTATTTCTCAGATACTCAGTTTGACTATAAGTTCATTGAAATCAAGGTTTTGGTGATCCTAGATTTAATTGTTTAAGTTTATGGCTTGATTTTGCCATGAGATTCGTGCCCGATCAAGATAATTTTATGATGATACATCAGTTACCCCCTATTTTTGGACGCTGAAGCTCTAGGAGACCGAAAATATGCATCACAAACTTTAGAGAACTTTTCATGTGATTTGAAATCCAATTTTGTATGTAGGAGCCCCAAATTGCTTTAAAAGTGCTAAAATTGAGTTTAAAACGTCAAAAAATGGTCCCGGAGATTAAAAAAACGTCCCATTTGGCCTTTCCAACACAAACATTATACCCATAATCATGTAGGCAGCCAAACCTACCAGCCAGCCACCGTTGCTGCCACCCGCTAGCCCTTGTCGCATCCCGCCCGTGACCTGCCGCGACTCGCCTGGCTTTGTACACTGTCGGCCAGCCTGCTACCCCGCACTGCCCGCCCGCGGCAGCTTTGCAGCCCGCCTTGGCCCGCCGTTGACCCGCACCGGTCCTGTGTCTATAGTCTTCCTGCAGCCCGGCCAGCCTGTAGATGGCCCGTGCGGTGCTGCACACCTGTTAGCGGCCAGGTGCCAGTTTGGGCCAACGGTTTATCAAACCTACTTATTTTTTTTAATCATAAAAATCCGAAAAAAATCTTTAAAAATCCCAAAAAATTTCAATTTTTTTTAGAAAAATATAGAAAATAATGGAAGCTTCTCCTCTCTTCAAAAAAACTATAAATACCCCCTAGGGCTTGAGAGAAACCTGTACATTTTCCTTTTCTCCTTCTCGCTCTCGGACCGTAGAGGCTTTCCGTTATTTCTTAGTAGGTGACTTTCCCTACTTAACTCAAAGCCCCTCCTCTTATATAGAAGTTAAAGACTTCCTCTCCTCTCCTTTCTTTCTCCCCCATTTTTGTTCTTGCTCTAGAGGCTTTTTGCTATTTTTTATATGTGACTTTTTCTACTTAAATTTATTACTCCTATTCAGTGTATAAGAAAATTTTTTCTCCTTTATTCTAACTTTCTAATAGGGGTGGCATTCCACTATTTTTTATAGGTTATTTTTCTTATGCAAAATTAGTGCCCCTCTCCTCATATAGAAGTTCAATTTTTTTTCTTCTTTCTCCCCCGTCTTGTTCTTGCTTTAGAGGCCTTCCACTATTTTTGGTAGGTGATTTTTCCTACTCAAAATCAGTGCTCCTCTTCTTGTGTAGAAGTTGGACTTTTTACAGCCACTTATCTTCTTCCACTTCCCTCTTCAAGATCTTGTGATCAGGAAAAAATTGATGATTATCAGCATATGGTTGGAAGTCCAATGAAAATCCCATGATGGGTAGAAGTCTAGCGATGGAAGGAAGCACAATGTCGGGTAGTATTCTGATAAAAGTCTCATGACGTTCAAAAGTTCTGCAACGAGATGAAGTTCAGTGTCGGGTAGAATTTTGACGAAAGTCCCATGACATGTATAAGTCTTGCGACAGAAGGAAGCTCAACGTCAGGTGAAATTCTGACAAAAGTCCTGTGACGTGTAGAGCTAAAGGAGAGAGTTAGAGGATATGTTGCTATCAGTAGTTGAGTGAGAAGCCGATTATTACTGATATAAAGTAAAGGACCACCGACATACACCAGAAGAAGAGTCGATGATGGCGGGTATTCAGTGGCATTTTGTAAAGGCAATATGCATCCATACGGAAGTGTGCTGTCAATATATATCTTTGTATGGATGAGTTAAATATATTTTGTGATTTCAACTTCTATTGATAATAAATGTACACTTGAACTTGATGTATAATTTTACAATATAACTCCAATGATATTATATATAAAGTTAAGATTATTGTATGCACTCAATGCTTATCTTTCATTTAAAATAAACTCATCCTTTAAAGAAAACTAAGTTATTTATGCCTCTTTAAGATATGCTTTGATAATTGTATCTTCCATATTCTTTGAGGTTTTTTAGCCTGCTAAAATTTTTGTAAGCTTGTACCTTTTGAGGTTTTTAAGCCTTCCAAGATTTTGTATTCATGTGTGGAAGAGAGCGAGAGAATCAACCGAGGATGTATGACCTATCAAAGGTTATATGTCAGAGCCTTTATTGATGATGTTAACCTATGTGGAAGAGGTCGAGAGAATCCACCAAGGATGTAAGACCTATCCGAGGGTGTATGTTAGAGCCTTGCTCGATAATGTTAACATGTATGAAAGAGGTCGAGAGAATCCAGTAAGGATGTAAAGCCTATCCAAGGTTGTATGTCAGAGCTTCTGCTCGATGACATTAACCTTTGTGGAAGAGGTTGGATAAAATCCCCCTAGGATTGATCATCCGGTGATTGAGATACAATATAGATTATATATTTCTCTAATTACATAAAATGAGTTTGAGAAGTTTTTTATCTTTTATAAGATAAAATAATATCACAATAACGTGAACATCACATTACTGTATTATATAAGATAGTATAATAATTCTCTACTAGAACTTAGGGATATACAAGTTACAATGTACTCAATACATAAGATATACGTACGGGGATAATACAATGTTTAACTTGGAAGAAGACATCAGGGATATCAAAGTGACATCCTACTTAACATAAAAAAAAAATGAAATAAGTTGTATTACTAATATAAATGCATGAAGTGCTTGATCATTCAATCTCACTAACCATTTGAATATTATTCAATGGTTATCTTTTTTGTTGATTTCCCCCCCATTGAGATGAGCTTCCTCTCGGGTAGGTGGATCTCGAATAAATTATCAATGATAGCACTTGCAGATAAGTGTTTCAATCTCATACTTGAGTTGCTTATATGCTTTAGTAGTGTGACCACGACTATGATAAAAGTGACAATACTGATATGGATTTTCTGTGTTAGGCTTAAAAGGATTCATCCTTTCATTATATCTTGATCTCTAACAGACATTAATACATTTACTCAAGATGTGTTGAGTGGGGGTATACTCCTTTTCGTGTCGAAGATCCCATCGCGGTAATGGAGGCCTAGGAGGTAGATTATTCTTCTCTTGTTTCTTCAGTTATGAGGATGAATTATTCATCCCAGGTGCACCTTTGCGCTTCCCATTGGTTTGCTCAAATTACTTCCTATTAGCATTTATGGCTTCATCAGCTGAGATTTGTACCTCCACATAATGAATCAGGTCAGCATATGAATGAACAGTATCACACATGAGTACATAATAGAAGGGGTCAGGATGAAGGACTCCAAGAAAGAACCCTCTTAGTAATTCAAGATATACTCTTAGAATTTGTCAAGCCTTGGTGAAAAATTGCTGAAAATACTTCTTCAAAAATTCTCCTTCATTTTGACGGATCCTGGAGAGGTAGGAAGAATCCTTAGCAATTCTTCGATTGGTTATGAATTATTTGATGAACACTTTGGCCAATTTGATGAATGAAGTGATCATTCTGGATGGAAGCAAATAGAACTATGTTTGAGCAAAAGGTGGCAAGAAAAACCTGACATAGGAGTGCACCCGAGGCTCATTGGATATGTATGATCATTCTATAGTGATCGATATGCTCATATGGGTCAGAGGTCCCGTCGTAGGACTCGATGATCAGGGTGCTGAAGAATGACTTCAGTTAAAGGTGATGACTCTTGGAAGCTCCACTATCGAAGAGTTTTCTTCACATCTCCTCGAGGGAACTCTTCACTTACTACTCTCTATAATTCATGACATAGGACATTACGAGGGAGCTTATCAATGTGTGGTTGGGCTGAGTCCTCTAGGAGATCTGGAAGAATGTGAGGTTGCCGAGTTGTGGGTAAAGGATGTATAGAACTTGCTGTATCGGCAAGTTTGTTATCCTGGCATGATTGTGGATGTCTTCCTGGTAGAGGAAGATGAATCTCCACTTGAAGATGTTCGAGTTGAACATCTTCAGCTAGTGGTGGAACTCGATGGAGAAGAACCTCATCCCGTTATGGTAATGCTGGTTGCCGAGTCTCTCGTAGGAGTTAAAGCATCTCGTTCTTCATAGTATCTTATTTTTTTCTTCATAAATAGAATATATGCTCCCTACAATACACACTAGGATAGAAAAAATCCTTGTTAACTAGCTCTTGAGGTCTCACCTTTAACTCCTAATGTTCTTTAGGTTATATTCTATATGAAACCTTATATATTGGAGCTGAACCGAGAATTATATCATTATAGAATTTGATCTCTCTATTTGGTGGTAAACTCATTAACTCCTTAGAAATAACATCAGGAAACTCTCATACCACAAGGACACTATCCAAGGATGTAGAATCTATCCTCTAATTCCTAATAGATTCTAAAAAGACCACATAATACTTCTTATACAATATAACTATTTACATAAAAGATATCAGATAAGATAAAACATCCCTAACTCTCTAAAATAATGCACTCACTACCTATAAATAATGTAATCCTCTTCTTCTTATAGTTTATTTGAGCTTAGTTTTAACTTAGCTAATCCATACCTAGAATAACATCAAAATCATAGATATGATATATAATAAGACCAAATCTCTAATTTATATTAGATATTTCTATGTCACAAAAACACACATTACTAGTTATGAAACAATTCCCAATAAGTAGAATTATAGATAAAAAAGAAGTTAACGATGTGGAAAGTAAGCATAAATGCTCAAATTATCTGTAATTTAAACGAGTGATAAGCTCCTAAATAAAATAAAACATGAAAAGGTACATCAAAATATAATCCATACTTGTCACTAGATTTTGTGCATCTCTATCCTCATTCTAGGAAAAACTATATACACATTCCTAAACCAATGATAGACTGGCAAAACTACCAGGCTCCCTCTAGCCTTTATCAATCTATCTCCTAACCATAAATCCATTACATTTGATAGATCAATTAGTAAATGTATAAGGTAGAATTATTATTGGTCTCCCTGCCTATCTAAATAAGCACTCAAACATGGGCTCAAAATATTTATTTGGTCTTGCTTTTGGGCACTCAGATACCCTATATAAAATCTGTTAATATTAAAAGTATTTACCTTTCATTTAATAATAATATCCCATATGCCTATTATAGTAAGCCTGGTACACTAGTAATCACTTGTAGAACCTTTGTAATTAGTAATATTACCTCTACTAGGATTAAATATAGATGATCCACCTCTCTTTAAATCTTTAAACCCAAACCTACTCTCCATCCTAGAAAATCCACTACTAGAATCCTTAATGGGGCATTGGTATGTGTAGGTTGTGTGCAAATTATATTTAAGCCATGGGTTAAAATATACTTAGGTTTTCTTTGATACACAATACCCACAAAATAAACAAGTTCACATATCAGTCAATTATAAGTTGATTATGAGAGTGTCAATCCCATGAGAAAGTATTATCCTAATATGCAAATGGAGTAGTACTGCCAACTATAGCTATAATGCTTATCATATGGAGAGCAAAAATAAGGGTTGAAATTCTATCTCTGTAGTGGAATATAAAAGAAAACATAAGATACCGTATGATAAAATATTTTAGACTAATGACGGTGAATTAGCTTTGTTTTTCTAAGTAGACTCTTCTATGTTTGATGTAGATCGGAGCATAATGCATTGCTAGTTCTATATCAAGCTTGTATGGATATAAAAATATGTTTATGGCCTTCATATAATTATTTATTCTTTATAGGACTTAGAATGCTAAACATCATATAGCTATGAATGCAAGAGTTCCATTCTAACACTCCTAATTGTTATAATATTCTTCTATCAAGGTAATAAATCAAACTAAATTTTAACAATGCACATGGCTATTATATTCATTAAAGTAAGAATGGGAGATATTGAAAACATCCATTTTTCATTAAAGCATAAGAGTCTATATTAGTACTTGCAAAGGATTAAAATCATTATAAAAAAACTAATAAATTAGCCAAATATGGAATACAAGGACAATAAATTAGATTTCATTGCTTATATAAAAGAGAAAATACTAAAGTAAAAGTTATTTTAGATGTCACCCAAATAATACACATACACTCTTTTTTTTATCTACACACGCCAAATAACTGGATGCTTACAAAGAGATGGACTAATACATTCCAAATGTTGTATCCTTCTCTCTCCTAGCTCCTTTAAACTTTACTCTAAGTGGGCACTACAATTTGGACTGAAATAGATATATTTACGATAGAGCTATCACTAAAATGAACTAAAAAACTATTTATTTTTGTACAACATGGTAGCGCCTTGGCATTATAGAATGAATTAGCACCTCGATGATGTTGGGCTTGCTCCATTATTGCACTAGATTGACTCAATGCATCTAATGGCTAAATCAGCAAGACTTTTGGCTAATTCCGTTGAACTCCATCTTTCATCAACTATTTTATTGTGGTGTTGAAGAAGCTATGTGCTACAGTAGTTGAAGGTGTAATTTTTTACTGTGGCATTATAGAGTTTGGCATTCTAGAGCTCACATTCTTGAGACTCAGGTGCTGGAGTACTGATTTATGGCATTGTTTTGTTATAAAGCACTATAACTTTAACCTTATCTCCACTAGGGTTCAAAATTAATTATTATTTTTCTTGAGGCTCCAATGTTATGATTTCCTAATTTGGTGCAAGGGCATTGTAAATGTTGTGATGTTGGTACTTAGAGCTTTATGGTGCTTATTTAATACTTATTAATTTTTTTCTTTTTCTTGAGACATTCTTTCATAAAATTAACAAAAAAAAATATTTTTATAAATATTCAAGATAATAAAATACTATAACATTTTCACTAAATAAATTTAGCACTGGTGTAATTACCTATTAATTATCTCATTAGCCCTAATAAAAATTGATGATTTATGACTAATAAAATATAAGATAATACTTTACCATTTAGATTTAATATAAAGAATCAAAGTTATATAATTTTAATTTGAGCGATCATAATCAATCATCCTAATCAGTCATCATAATAGTTATTTAATTTAAACTTATCCACAACAAATGTAAGTCCAATAATGACTACTGATTTTACATAAGAATATCATATCATTTAGAAATTTTTTGTTCTAATTGTTAAATTAAAAGTTTATTAGTAGCCAGTCATACATATTAGTTTACTTATATTTTTCTGTTTCATTTTAGTACTAGAATACCCTTAGGAATAGAGCTTTATGAGATACCAATTTTTGAAGACTCATTTTCTTTTTTCTTTCTTTCTTTATTTTGATTTTCATTTTTTATATATTTTTTTATTTTGGTGTACATAATATTGATTTCGAATATCTAATTGTTTTCTTCCTTCTAGTAACCCTAATTTGAATTAATGTATGGATATTATTAAGCTCACTAAATTCAATATTCAAGATTATGATTATTTTTTATATTTTAATCTTTTCTAAGCTTAAATATTCAATTTTTAAATCATTATTTTATACTTAATTTTATAGCTTTTAAGCTCAAAGAAAATCAATAACTTAAATTATTTTCTTTAGTTAATTATTATGATTTCAAATTGAAATTTTGCTATTCTTTATTCATCCAAATTATCATCTAGAGTTTACTATTATTTTTAATTTTAAATAATTTTTAATTTCTAATTTTATTTTGTTTAAATAAGAAATCAAAGTGTAAGCACTTTGTCGATGACATTATCATTACTTAAGCAATAGTGAAAAATTTCTTTAAATGCAAACTTAACTATAACACAATATTATAATCAATTAACATAACAGACACAATATATTAAAAAAAATTAGCATTCCTTTTTCATTAAGAATGATAAAAGATACATAAGGTAATGATAACATAGAAAAAACCTTCTGTGTATAATGTACAAAGTCAGCTGCTCACAAACATCATCACATTAACTATGGCCACCATAGCCATCCATAATATCATATCATCATGAGGATCTCTCACTAAATAAATAAATGAAAAATGTACAAAAAATAAAAAAATACATTCACCAATAATAAACTTAAGTCAATCTATCTTCTCTCTCTCATACAAGCATACCAGTCAAACTACCAAGAAAAATAATGTAAAGTATAGACACCACTATCATTCATAATCTCTATCCTCTCTCCACCCCCCCGGCCTACCCCCTTCCCTCCTCATCCTACTCATCATCACAATTCCAAATAAATGACTAATACTCTAGAGAAGTAGGAAAATAAAGATGATATGGATTTTTAATAGAATGGAGGATCCTTTTGAACATTCCCACTAAAGCCTCTTTTAATTATGTTGTATAGTTGTAATATTTCTCCTGCATTCCCAAATAGTGAGCTTTCCATTCCCTAATATCCTCAAAGAAATCAATCACACCCTCTATTTGGTCTCTTAACTCAGCCACCTGATCAACTAAAGACTTAGGAGTCCTTAAATCTCTACTACTTCTGGGCCTACTAATCAACTTGAGCTCACTAGAACCTCCCTCCTCCTCATCACTACTCTTTTAAAAATTTCAATTTTCCTTTTCATAAGGGTTAAAATAGAAAAAAGTTATTCCTCACTCAGATATCCTCTAATACCAACATTAATACATCAAGCATAAATTAAAGAAGGATGTCCTAAGACTAAATAATTAGTTCCATTAATGCTAAGACAAAGAAGTGTTGAGAGAGTTGCTATTTGCATGTTTTACATTCTTGCAACTTGTAAAGTTTTGATGATTCCAAATATTATTGTTTTAAAGTTTGTTTTCTCTTAACACTTTTTAAAAGAATTGTTTTTGCTCTTGTGTGGACTACTCAGGATAAACGAACTCCAAACTAATGAAGACATCAAATCAAAATTCAGCATGAGATAATTTGTAAATTGAAGCTTGTACTTTTCATTGTATTGAGTTTGAGAGGGAGTGATTGTAATTAAGTAACTTAGCACACACACACTTGGGGAGATCTTTCAAATTCATACTGATCGTACAGGAAGAACCATATTTGTACGGGATGATCAAGTCAGTTATCCCCTCAGAAAAGCAACGGAACGAACAGGAAGTATGAAAATTTTTCTAATTCCTGATCGTCCAGACGAAATGCTCTCTATAAAAATTTCATCCAGACGAACTTCAATTCGTCGCATGAAGAAATTCCCTCTGGAAAATTTTTATTCAGAAAAAATTTTATATTCGCCCCAGGGCGAAATATTCTCTGAAAAAATTTCATCCAGACGAACTTCAATTCATCCCAGGATGAAATGCTCTATAGAAAAATTTCATCCAGATGAACTCTTATTCATCCCAGGATGATTTTAACATTTCCAATTTTGATAACTTCCTGCAGTTTGTCAAGCCGACCCATGGTATAATTGTTCATACTGGATGAACTTAATTTGTATGAGATGATAATCGGGTATGAAGTCAGTTCATACCAATATACATTTGGTTCGTATGCAACTGATTTAAGTAAGTTCATCCAGGACGATCCACAATCGTACGGGACGATCCCTTATGTACAGACTTGAATATCAATAATTTTTGGACGGTTTTTTGTGTCTTTCCTATATAAAGTCCAATCAGAATTCCCTCTTAATCTTTTTGCCTACTGATCTTTGTGCCAACTGAAGGGAGACTCAAGGAGTGAGTGTGAGAGAGTGTTTGAAGGAGGATTCTTACTAATGGAGCGTGAAAGATTCACTTGGTACTCGGAGGTAAGAATCTCTACTTGTGGTTTTTGATTACTTAACTCTTTTCTTTCTTCCTTCTAGATTTCTTATAAGAAGATCTATCAAAGAGATCCGGTTCTCTTCCGACACTTGGAGAGTGTGAACAGCCGGAGGGTTCTCTTCCCACACTTGGAGAGTGTAAAAGGATGAAGGGTTCTCTACCCACACTTGGACATTGTGAAAGGATGAAGGGTTCTCTACCTACACCGAGAGAGTGTGAAAGGATGGATGGTTCTTTTCCAACACTAGGAAGAGTGTAAAAGGATGACGGTTCTCTGCCACACTGAGGGTTACTCAACAAGTGGTATCAGAGTGTTATTTCAAAATCATAAGTTTAGACAACTTTTTGATTAATGTAGATGGCTACATTTGGAAACCGAAATACACCTGAGGGTTACTCTATAACTAGACTTCCATTGTTCGATAATATTCCTTTTGATTTTTGGAAAACACACATGTCTATATTTTTACAGTCACTTGATTAACGTATGTGGATCTTAGTTCAGGAAGGATATACAAAACCAACTAGACTAGTTAGTTGAAACACCTTTGTGGATTGGACAGTAGAAGAACGTGACTTAGCACAACTAAACGCCAAATGCTTAAATAGTTTCTTGTGTGCACTTAAACCAGAAGATTACATGCGAGTTTCTAGTTGCAAGAGTGGAAAGGACTTATGGATAGACTTTGTATAACGTATGAGGGGACTAATGAGGTTAAATAATCTAGACTCAATATCTTGTTACATGATTATGAATTATTTCACATAAAATTAAATGAATTCATTTCTGATATGTACACAAGATTCACACAAATAGTCACCTCTTTACATTCTTTGGGTAGAGAACTTACGAATGCTGAAATGATTAATAAGATTCTTCACTGTTTGCTTACTACTTATGATGATAAAATTATTGCAATTATAGAGTCTAAAGATCTAAACATTTATTCTATTAATAATCTTCTTGGTTCGCTAATTGCTTACGAGCAAGGAGTTAGCCAAAGAAAGATTGATGCAGGTGAACCATGAAGGGAAAAGAACATAGCACTAAAAGTGGAGGAATCTGAGAGTGGACACTCACAACCTGAGGAAAAAGATGACATTGCATTAATGACTAGACAATTCAGAAGCTTTTTGAAGAGGAAGTAGAAGAGACGCCAGCAATGGAATCTAGGTAAATTTAATAGGAATGTCAAGGTTTCAAATGATGTTATTTTCTATGAGTGCAGGAAACTTGGACATATTAAGACAAACTGCCCAAAACTCAAAGCCACTCATAGTAATGAGAAAGTAGAGGAGAAACCAATTGTGAAGAAGGGCAAGAAGAAATTCCAAAAAGCTTTCTGGGAGGACTCAGCTTCGGACTCGTCAGAGACGGAAAAGAAAGAGGAAGTCACTAATCTGTGCTTAATGGCCAATAATCTTGATTAGTCAGACCAAGAAGATGTATGTGATTTAACTTATGATGAACTTTTTGAAGTTTCTGAACACATGCATGATACATATAGGAAAATGAAGAAAATGCATACTAGTCTGAGATTAGAATTTAAGAAACTACAAAAGGAACATGAAATCCTTAGGAAAGATCATGCTTTAATTGATGACAACCACATGAAATTACTTGATGAGTTTGATGACTTGAATAAAAATCATATAAGTTTGAAATCATCCTATGCAGAACTTGAAAAAAAATTTAAAAATTTTAAGGATGAATCTGAGAGCAAAATTATAGAATCAATTATACAAATTGAATTTTAGAAGATATGAATTCATTTTACAAATTAATGATAAAAGCTCTTGAGGATATAGGATACCCCCTAAACTTTAAGATTTCACTAATCCTATTTTGTATCCTAAATTTATGCATTCCCTAAATAGATAAATGAATAGTAGAAGACTTAGGAATCCTTTTCCAAAAGTTAAATGTAACAATATTGGATTGATTTGACACATAGCTCACACCTATACTTTGAAGAAGAAATCTTATTTGGTGTGGAAACCTAAGATGCATAAACTTAGACATATCATACATGTATCTCTTTATAAATTACCAAAAGGAGAACCCAAACTTGTTTGGATTTCCAGGTCTAACATTTGATAATCTTGTAGGGTCGCTCTCACACAAGATCTCATGAGAGCATATGGTACCTGGATAGCAGATGTTCAAAGCATATGATTGGAGATACTGCACAATTCATATCGCTGGAAGCCAGGAGTGGAGGCAAGGTTACACTTGGATATAACACCACAAGGAAGGTGGTTGGGTCAAGTATGATTGGAAATCTTTAAATTTTTTACATTAAAAATGTGTTATTGGTAGAAGGCTTAAAGCATAATTTGTTAAGTATAAGCTAGTTATGTGACAAAGGTTATTGTGTAAAATTTTTTCCTACAAGCTGCATATTAAGCCTAAATGGAAATGATATTTTGAATGGTATAAGGGTAAACAATGTGTAAATGCTAGATTTGAATTGCATTCAAACTCCTACTGCTTTTTGTTTAAAAACTATTTCTTATGAATCATGACTTTGACATAGGAGGCTTTATCATTTTAGGATGAAAAACCTTAGGAGGATTACCCAAAAGAACATAGTGAGAGGTTTACCAAGACTAGAATTTACTAAGGACCCCCTTTGTGATGCATGTCAATTAGAAAAATAGGTGAAGTCCTCTTTTCAGTCCAATAAGGATCTTAAAACTAGTAAATATTTGGAGATTTTGCATATGGATCTTTTTGGACCAGTTGGAACTGTAAGTCTAGGAGGGAAGGTATACGGATTTGTGATTGTGGATGATTACTCTAGATTCACATGGGTTAGATTTCTATTTAATAAAAGTGAATTATTTGAGAAATTTAGAAACTTTTTGACTTGGATTCAATGAAAGCTAGGATGTGAAATTATGACTATACAAAGTGATTATGGAGGAGAATTTGAGAATGAAAGATTTGAGGATTTTTATAAGGATAAAGGAATTGATCACAACTTTTCTGCACCTAGAACCCCTCAGTAGAATGGGGTAGTCTAAAGAAAGAATAGAACATTAATAGAAGCCGCTCGAGCCTATTGGCAGAATACTCACTTCCTAAATATTTTTGGGCTGAGGCGGTTAGCACTGCATGCTATGTTCTGAATAGGGTGAATATGAGATCTAAATTAAATAAAATATCCTATGAGTTACTAAAAGGAAGAATATCGAATTTCTCATATTTGCATGTTTTTGGTTGCAAGGTGTTTATTCATAATAATGAAATATCTGTCTTAGGAAAATTTGATCCAAAATGAGATAAAGGAATTTTTGTAGGACACTAAAGTGTTGGAAAATCTTATAGAGTATTTAACAAAAGAACTTTGATAATTGAGGAGACCACACATATTGTATTTGATGAATCTGGAATTTTGGAAGAGCCAAATATTGTAGAAGATGAGATTGAGATTAACTCCCAAAAGATTGATAAAATAAATTTGGAAGAAAATTTGGAGATAGAAAACCCTTTGCCTAGAGATTTGAGATTTTCTAAATACCACCCAAAGGAATTAATAATTGGTGAACCTAGTGAGGGTTTAAGGACTAGGCGTGGATTAAAAAAAGAAGTCAATCATTCAGCATTCATTTCAATAATAGAACCCATAAATATTGATCAAGCACTTTTAGATGAGTTTTGGGTTTTAGCTATTCAAGAAGAGTTAAATCAATTTGTAAGAAATAAAAATTGGGAATTAACTTCAAGGCCAATGGATAAAAGTGTAGTTGGAACTAAGTAAATATTCAAAAATAAAATGAATGACTCAGGAGTAGTCATTAAAAATAAGGCTATATTAGTTGCTAAGGGATATAATCTGATTGAAGGGGTTGATTTTGAGGAAACTTTTGCCCCTGTAGCTAGACTTCAAGCAATTAGAGTTTTGTTAACCTTTGCCTGTTTTAGAAGATTTAAACTGTACCAAATGGATGTAAAAAGTTCCTTTTTAAATGGGGTAATTCAAGAGGATGTTTTTGTAGAACAACCTCTAGGTTTTGAAAATTCTAAATACCCAAATCATGTTTTCATGTTGAAAAAAGTATTATATGAATTGAAACAGGCACCTAGGACTTGGTATGAGAGATTGAGCACCTTCATACTTGAAAGATCATTTAAAAAAGAAAGTGTTGATACAACTCTCTTTTTGAAGAAAGATGGAAAGGATATACTCATTGTACAAATTTATGTTGATGATATCATCTTTGGATCTTCAAATAAAAATCTTTGTGATGATTTTTCTAAAATAATGAGTAGTGAATTTGAAATGAGTTTAATGGGAGATTTATATTACTTTTTAAGCTTTAGCATTAAGCAAATTGAGGAGGGTACATTTCTTAATCAGTCAAAATATGTTAAGGACATCCTCAAAAAGTATGAAATGGACAATGCTAAACATGTTAGTTCTCATATGAGTTCCTCAGTTCATTTGGATAAAGACCCTAAGGAAAAATCTATTGATCAAAAGAAATTTAGAAGAATTATTGGATCTTTGCTATACTTGACAGCTAGCCGGCCTGATATTATGTTTGGTGTTTGTTTATGTGCTAGATTTCAATCAGATCCAAAAGAATCACATTTGACAGCAGTAAAAAGGATTTTAAGATATCTGTTAGTAACTCAGAACTTAGGAATTTAGTATCCTAAGTTTAGCTCTTCTTTTGAAATAATTGGTTATTCAAATTCTGACTTTGCAGGTTGTAGGGTGTATAGAAAGAGCACTTCTGGAACATGTCAGTTTATTGGAAATTTTTTAGTCTCTTGATCTAGTAGAAAATAAAAGTCAGTAGCCTTATCTACTGCTGAAGCTGAATACATTGCATTAGGAAGTTGTGTGGTGCAAGTACTTTGGTTGAAACAACATTTGATTGATTTAGGATTAACTATAGGCACTATTTTAATTTATTGTGATAACACTAGTGCTATTTGTATTTCTAAAAATCCTATTCAACATTCAATAACCAAACATATAGATATCAGACATCATTTCAAAAGGGATTATGTATCCAAAGGAGAAATTAAACTCACTAATGTTTCTACTTAAGATCAACTTGCATACATTTTTACAAAACCTTTAGCCTTTGATACTTTCAGTGCATTAAGAACAAGGCTTGGAGTAATCGATTTGAATGCTTAATAAAAAATTTTCTTATGCAACATCGATGTGTTTTTCGTGTTAGTATTTTTTGTTTGTATCATTGAGTTTGTGATTTCTTCTGTATTTTGAGTTTGTGTTTTCATTTTTCTATTGTATATTTATTAAGTTTATGTTTTAGTTTTGATTGAGTGCATGTTTTGAAAAATTAAGTGACATTCGTCCAAGACGAACATAGTTTCGTATGGGATGAAGTGTGTAGTGTGTCAACTGTCAGATTTGAACCGTTTGCGTGCTTTTACTGATTTTATTTTTCACTTCATCTATACGATCGTCCAGACAAAATTTTTAAATGATGGGACGATTGAATGACAGTTAAATGGATAAGATCATTTTTAATATTATATTCATACGTACGAACCTTTGGTTTATCCAGACGAACGTTTGGCGAATCGATGTGGGGGATGGTTTCAACTGCCATTAAAATGATCATAAATTTCTGATCGTCCAGGACGAACACCTGTTCGTCTATACGATCGGTTGGTCAAAAGTCTGTACGAAAGGTCACTTCATAAGTTATGTGATTATGAAAGTCGTTTCATTTTTGGACTCATTCGTTCATCCATACAAATTTTTTTCATACAGGACGAACTGAATTTCGTATGGGACAAACGTAATTTCGTCTGTATGAACAGTTGTATTTCATTAAATTGACCAGCTTTGAACTCAACAGTCACACTCACACATCCCTTTGAGAACCCTTTCTTCCTTTAGATCTTATCCATGGCAAGTTCAAGTAAGCGACAAAAGGTTCTTGCCAAGGGTCCATACAAAAATTCTTCTGATAATTCTCTGTCAAAAGCCAATAAAGAATCTTTTCCTAGATTTTCCGCCGCTATGATCACCCCGTCTAGAGTTCTTATTCAGGATCAAATGACCTTTCAGTTAATGAACTTGTTTGCTTCAACTCAATTTGGTCTCATTCTCACACTATTCCATCTCTATAACAAAGAGACCTTTCATTATTTCCTAGCAAACATGTCCTTCAACTCCGACCATTCTGTAATCAAGTCCTTTGTTTTTAAGAAGAAAGTTGAAATCACCAAGGCTAACCTAGGAATCTTTTTGAACTTAAGGACAGAGGAAATTAGAGCCCATACCATGACCACTATTGCTGATTTTGATTGGAGTGAAATTAAGTGATTAGAAAAATTATATTTAAGGAGCATATGCCTAAAGTGTCCTATCTTGTTCGCAATGCTCATATCATCCAGCATGTTCTTCAAACTTCCATAATTCCTAAAACTGGTGATAGAGTCAACATTACTCCTCTTCTTTCAACAGTAACCTACTTGATTATGACTAAGCAAACTATAAATGAAGCCCAACTAATCCTTGACTGTCTTTATGGACTTTCTAAAATTGGTCATGTCGCCCATAAGAGAAAGAAGAACATTGCCTTAGAACATCTTGTTGCCTACATTTTGGAGAAGAAGTATGAATTGGTTCATCCAGTTAAAAATTTTTAAGAACCTCCCTACTATAATAACGGATCTTTTAGGGCAATCTTCACTAAAGATGAACCACGTAAAGCACATGTTATTAGTGACTTAGAGGAGGAACATGAACCTGAACCTGCACCTGCTAGTGAACAAAATTATCAGGATTTGGTTCAGAGATTTGATTGCTTAAAGTCTCATTTTGATCAAAGATTTGATCAAATTGAAACTCACTTACAGCAGCAGGATGTTCAGTACAATCAGGACATGGGGTATATGAGAAAGCAGATGAATGATATTAGTTCCAACGTGCTTATGATAAGCAGTTATTTTAACTTCTTCAGTACTGTATCTCCTCCTCCTCCTCCAGATCAGGGTCTATCAGAGTGATTCATGTACTTGGTTATATTTTCTTTAGTTGATGTGATTGTGATGTAGTAGTTTGTGATGTGTTACATTGTGATGTATTTTGTTTTAGTTATGAGTTTGTTTCATTTGATATTTTTATATTTTGAGTTTTATGTGGTATTGATATCATTCCTTAGATTGTAATATCCATTATAATGATATCAATATAAGTTATCTTGTCTTGGTTTTAATCTTATTTTGAAATGTGTGTTAGCCTATATGAAAATCCATAAAAATTTTGATCTTACAAGTGCTATAACTAAACAACAACTCAAAATTAATTTCATTAGAAAATCTAATTTTTCTAAATTTAAGTTTTGTTTATAACTTGATATAATTAAGATTGTCAATTTCATGTGTCTTATTATACTACATTAATGTTTAATATTATTATTGCAATTGTGATGTTTTCTTATTTTATAATTCACTTTTCAATAAATATTGATGCATTTAGAAAAATATATAAATGTACAAAAATCAAATGGAATGTGCAATGGTTCGCAATCTAATAAAGAGGCATAAAATCAGCCCACAAGAAAAAAGATGAACAAAAATGTGCCACCACTATCGAAAAAGATGCGCAAAGCGCCATATGTGGTTGTTATTTCTTTCCACAATCTTTTAATCTCTTAATTCAAATTGATCTTCTATACATTTATATTTCATATTGAAATTTGAAATATACAAATTTTATATTCATCCTTTTTGCAATGATTTTCTTTATCTTAGTGTCTAAATTAATTCAAGATTTTGATATATATTTGTTATTATCAATGTTATATCTCTTCTTAAATTATATGAATCCTTTTTATTTATCTAATAATTTGAATTTTATTTATAATATTTATTTCAATCACTTTCAAGGATCAATTATCAAAGGATTATCATATGACTGCTTACATTTCTGTCCTTTTTTCTTCTTCTCTTTTTGCTGTTGACAAAAAGGGGGAGAAAATATTATTTGTATCTTATTTATGTGCTTGTTTGTATCGTATTTATGTGTTTGTTTGTATCATATTTGTGTGCTTATTTTGTATCAAAAAGTAAAAGATAAAAGATAAAATTGTTGTGAAATGCCTCCTTATTTTCATATGTTCATCAATTCAGGGGGAGTTTAGGAGATTCTTAAAATTTGAAATTTATACAAACAATAATTGTTTTACCATTATAAAAAAGGGGGAGATTGTTGAGAGAGTTTCTATTTGCATGTTTTACATTCTTGTAACTTGTAAAGTTTTGATGATTCCAAATATTATTGTTTTAAAGTTTACTTTCTCCTAACACTTTTTAGAAGAAAATTTTTGCTCTTGTGTGGACTAACATTTTAGGATAATAACACTCCAAACTAATGAAGACTTCAAATCAAAATTTAGCATGAGATAATTTGTAAATTAAAGCTTGTACTTTTTATTGTATTGAGTTTGAGAGGGAGTGATTGTAATTAAGTAACTTAGCATACACACACTTGGGGAGATCTTTAAAATTCATACTGATCGTACGGGACGAACCATGTTCGTACGGGACGATCAACTTAGTTATCCCCTCAGAAGAGCAATGGAACGAATAGGAAGTATGAAAAATTTTTTAAGTTCTGATCATCCAGACGAAATTCAATATTCGGCCCAGACGAAATGCTCTATGTAAAAATTTTGTCCAGATGAACTTCAATTCGTCCGAGGACAAAATACTCTCTAGAAAATTTTCGTTCAGATGAAATTCTATATTCAGCCTAGGACAAAATACTTTATGTAAAAATTTCATACAGAAAAACTTCAATTCATCCCAGGATGAAATGCTCTATGTAAAAATTACATCCAGACGAACTCTTATTCGTCCCAGGATGAAAATATTTTAACATTTCCAATTTTGATAACTTCATACAGTTTGTCAAACCGACCCATGGTATAACTGTTCGTACCGGACGAACTAAGTTCCTACGGGATGATAATCGAGTATGAAGTCAGTTCGTACCAATATACATTGAGTTCGCATGCAACTGATTTAAGTAAGTTCGTCCAGGATGATCCATGATTGTACGGATGATCCACTATGTATAGACTTGAATATCAGCAATTTTTGGATGGTTTTTTGTGTCTTTCCTATATAAAGTTCAATCAGAATTGCCTCTTAATCTTTTTGCCTACTGATCTTCATGCCGAATGAAGGGAGACTCAAGGAGTGAGTGTGAGAGAGTGTTTGAAGGAGGATTCTTACTACTGGAACATGAAAGATTCACTTGGTACTCAAAGGTAAGAATCTCTACTTGTGGTTTTTAATTACTTAACTCTTTTCTTTCTTCCTTCTAGATTTCTTGTTAGAAGATATGTCAAAGAGATTCGGTTCTCTACCGACACTTGGAGAGTGTGAATAGCCGAAGGGTTCTCTGCCCACACTTGGAGAGTGTGAAAGGAAGAAGGGTTCTCTGCCCACACATGGAGAGTATGAAAGGACAAAGGATTCTCTGCCTACACCAAGAGAGTGTGAAAGGATGGACGATTCTCTGCTAACATTGGGAAGAGTACAAAAGGATGATGGTTCTCTACCGCACCGGGTAGTGGTGGAAGAGAGTTTTGTAAAGGCTTCTCCGCCTTGCTATGGGTGCAAAAGGAGAGTCACTAGTGGTATTAGTGCAATACTCGAAGGGTGCCTCCGGGGAGTGGATGTAGGTCCTGTTTGACCGAACCACTATAAATCTTGTGTCTTTTTATTTTCCGCTGCCTTTTATTTTTTACTGTATTAACTTGTGGTTGAAAAATCTCTTTCTATAAAATTCACTAAAGTTAATTCTCAATTTTAAATTTTTAAAAGAGTGATTAATTTTTAATTACCAATTCACCCCCCCTCTTGGTTAGCCGCTGAGAGATAAGCTTAGGTTTAACAACCTAATTCATATTGAACAAGTATCAATAAGAAGAGTTTATCAATTTTTCCACATTAATCAGATTCCCCACTTGGATAACATAGTTAAGCATTGCCCTTTCATTGGTCACTTTCTTGATGTTTTGTTAGGCAGAAAATGTGTAGAGATAAAATAATGTAAAGCCTTAGTAAGTTGAGTTAAATAAGAAGAATGAAAATTAATGATTTTATTATCCTTGTTATTTCACATAGCCCCACTTGAAGGCCCATACAGAATCTCAATAACTCCTTAAGATGATAAGGTACTAAATAGAAAAAGGTGTACTCATCAAATTCAAAATCCCTTAGTTTACATAGACAGTTTTTTGCATGTGTATCAAACGGTACAAACTCCCCCTTATATAAAACCTATTCTACATAGCTTCCTTAGCATTACTAAATTAATTCTTGGATGATGTTAACAGCAGTTACAAAAGGTTCCTCACACTTCATTTTCCAACCCTGCTTCATAATCATTCGCATTATAGCTCCACATGGGTTTAGAAAACCTATTTTAGGAATAAGTTACTTACTTACAAATTATTGAGCATAATGCTAGTTAGCTTTTGGAGATATGAAATGATTCTTACCATAAGATAAAGAGGCTGCTTTTTATTACCAAATATTTCGGAGCCATTACTTCACTAACTCATAAACATAAAGAATGCACTAAAAAACTTAGAATAGAAGGCTCTCAAACATTGTGAAGAATAAATAAATATGGAATAAGTCTTATTTATATAACTGAACAAGCACTACGAAGCTCAAGAGAGTGATGCCATGGTGCTATAGAAAACTAAAGGACAAATTGGTCAAATTGATGTAAGTGCAAATTGTGTATTATTTATTGTGTTTAAATTCAATGAAAATGGATTATTTTAGTTATGTTTGTGCAAGAAATAATAAGGAGAAGGAGAAATATATGTGCTAAATGAGAACCATGAAACCCATAGATATAACATTGAAATGTGAAAATATACAACAACCAAATACCTATTTATAATATTGTAGTGCCAGCCTCTAAGGAATTTAGGAAATGTTAATTCCCTGATAGGGCTAAGGCCAGCTCTTTAGTGTCTCATAACAATACAATGCAAAAAATTACCATTAAAGTGCCGATCATCAAAATTTTATAGATCAAATTGTGCTTTTAAGTTCCATAATTATTAAGTTTTATAGCACTGTGGTAGAGCAGTTATAAAAATAAAAAGTCATATTTACTTAGCTAAAAGATGCTTTAGTTTAACCATTAACCAAGCCAGGTCATCCCAACACTACAATAGAGTTAACACAATACTGTCGATGTGTTAGTTTATTTTATACGTTCGTAGCGCAATATTGTCAAGTGCTACAATGCCTTAATTTAGTTATTTTCTTAGAGTGTTTTATAATTTTAATGGGTTCTTATACTTTTTAGTGTCTTCCTTTAGTCCCCCCTTAGATTAAAGTCAAAGTGAGGCTAGTGAAGTCCAAGATACTTTCATTTGGGAGATCATAGGTTATGTTGTGTAAGCAATTTTATTATTGGAAGAAAGAGCATTGAGAATATTAATTGAACCTTTTGGGTGATATTTATCTAATTAATTCTCATGTATTTTTGTCTTATATGAATTAAATGAACATGAGTTTAAGTTTCATGTTCTCCATGTGTGGCTAAATCTCTAAGTTTTGTGCTAATAATGTAAATATATAGCAAGTACTAATATATAATCTTATGCTTTCAATTACTTTTAGTTGTTTTGAATATCTCCCATTCATTATTTAATGCAAAAAATGCCCATGTATATCTAGTATGATGTATTGCTTAAACTACAAAATATTGCAACAAATAAGAGTATTAAAATAAAATGTTGGCATGCATAGATAAAGGGTGTTAAACATTCTATGTTCTATGGAGATAGTATAATTAGAGGATGACCTTAAAACTCACATTTTAACCCTTCAAGTTCAAAAGAGATCTAGGGTTACATATTCTCTAAAGACATATAAAATTAAGATTCTCTATAGAAAAATTGGACTGATCTTAAACATGGAAAAAATTGTCTTCCTACCGTGATGGTGGTTTCAAATGTTTTGCATATGTCAATCAATCATTATAATCCAATACTAGATAGCTGGGGTGCTAATCTCATATGGGAGTTTCAAAATTCTTGGCACCCTCCACCACTAGGTTGGATAAAAATAAATGTGGATGAATCGCTTTTGGAATCTAATCTTACAGGGATAGCTAGAGTATTTAGAGATCATAAAGGAAGACTTCTTCTTGCATTTGGAAAAAGAAGATATCATTGGGATGCGGCTCAATTGGAGTTGGAAGCATTTATTGCAATAAGGGTTATTCCAAGTTGGATGATGGATAGCAAAGGAATAATAATTGAAGGTGATAATATAAACATTATCAAGTTTATCAAAGATTCTTTGAAGAAATCTAACTGGCAAATTGATATTGGTTTGTCAAAGGAACTTTTCTTTCTTCATGATTTCAATAAGGTTATTTTTGTTAAGATAGTTGCTATTTGCATGCCTTACATTTTTGCAACTTGTATAGTTTTGATGATTCCAAACATTATTGTTCAAATGTGTAGTTATCTCCTAATAATTTTAGAAGATTTGTATTTGCTCTTGTGTGTACTAACATTTCAGGAAAATCGAACTCCAGACTATGATGACTTCAAATCAAATTCAACATGAGATACTTTGTGAATTTGAAGCTTGTACTTTTCTTTGAATTTAAGTTGAACCGAAATGAAAAATTTTCTTTTAAGTTTTGTAGAAAATGTTTTTCAACCACAGAGTTTTTTTTTAAAACTGAAATTAAAATGCGGAAACATAAAAACAGTAAAGTAAATGACACCAGATTTATAGTGGTTCGGTCTAAAACCAGACCTACATCCACTCCCCAGAGGCACCCTCTGAGTATTGCACTAATACCAATAGTGACTCTTTTTTTGCACCCACAGCAAGGCGGAGAAGCCTTTACAACACTCTCCTTTTGCACCCACTTGAACTGGAGTCTGGGCTATGAGTTGGATTAAGTTAAAGTTTGACTGGCTTTAAAACTTGAATTGATATGAATCTGGATTGATCCTAGGGTCTAGGAAATCCTAGGGTTTAGAGTCCAGAAAGGGGTTAAAGTGACCTCATACAAAAATGATGTCAACAATGGGCTTGGGGAATCCTTCTCTTATTTATGCTTTGTGAGTAAATGTTGGTGTTAGGGGAGATCCTAGTGAAGAGATAATTTTCCCTATTTTATTGCTCACTAAAAGAAAGATTGAGAGCTTTAAAAGATTAGTTATAGAGAAAGGTGATCCTAGTAATCCTTCTTTGACTTGTAGGCCCAATAATAATAATAATAATAATAGTTTTAGAACTCCTAAATATATGGTTGAGCAAATGGATGAATTGAGGGAGAAGATGGAGGAGTGACTAAATTCTATGAGGAAAGTAGAGAATGTAAAGCACACTATTTGGGTATGCAAGAAAAGAATTACAACTATATGATTGAATTCAATGGGGCTGTAATGCGGATGTTAAGGAGTCTTTTGTAGATAATTCAAACCAACTGCATTCCCCTATTGCTCTAGAATACCAACCATTTGTTTGGGCCCAACTTGATGATGATGATGATGATGACGAGGAGGAAGACTATGAATCTAAGTAATGGGAGGCATTTATTTTTTCTTGTTGGTTATTCATGATATTCTTGAGAGAGAGAGAGAGGAGAGTTTGTTATAGATACTTATATTTGCAGTTATTTTACTTTTATTCAATTTTCATTTCTTTTGCATAAGGGGGATCCTATTATGTTGTGATATTGTGATGTGATGTGATGAGAGTGATATTATTGTGTGACCATGAGAGCAAATAATAATAGTATGATAATAGATCCAACAGATCATGATAAAAGATGGATTAGTAGAATAGTGCTTCAAGCACTAGTTATGTTTTGTTTATTTATATAATTGTATTATAGTGTTTGTGAGCTTATTATCATTCAATGAAAAGGTTTATTTTAAGTTGTTAATTGTTTTTTTTTTAAGTGTTGCTTATAATAATTGCATTTAATTTAAATTCCTTGTGCTTAATTATTGAGTATTATTCTATACACCGCTCTTACACTTTGATTGTTTGTAGCTAGAATAAAAACGAAATTAAAAATTATTCGAAATTAAGATAATATTAAAATCCTAGATGATAGTTTGAATGACTAATGTATAATAATTCATAATTTGAAAATGTTAATAATTAATTAATATAAATCACTTAAGCTATTGACTTGTTCTGAATTTAGAAACTATACACTAATACATTGACTACGTAATTGAAGAATGAGTAATTGAGTTTAGGGAAATGAAGTGGGTAGCTTAAATTTCGAAGATCTTAGTAAACTTAAATACGAAAATAGTGGTTTTATTAAATTCTTACAAAATCAATTAGGGTTAAAGGAGGATTAAAGCTATCAAAATCATTAATATGTACTCCACTAGTATGAAAATTTTAAAAATATAAAAAATCATAAAAGGAAATATGAAAAAGGAAAAAGATGAGTGCATTCAAAAAATTTGTATCTATTGAAGCTTTAGTCCACAAGCATCCTAATACATAAATCTAATAGAATAAGGTAAGAAAACTAATACATATAATTATACACTATTGAACTTTCAATTTATCTACAAGCACTACTAATTCCTAAATAATATATGTTTCATTTCTAAATTTAGAAGTCAAACTTATAAATACACTCATAGTGGATAGATTCAATAAATAATAACATGGGTAGTTGATTGGGATAACTATTATGAAAAATTCAAATTAGAATTATAACTTTAATATTTCAAAATTACTTCTAAACTATGAAGTATTATAATACATTTTAGTAAATTTAAATTATTAATTTTTACTTTGGCTATTAAGTTAATCTTTAGGTGATTCCAACTTTAATTGAGGACAAGTAAGAGTTTAAGTAGGGGGAATTTCTTAAATTTTGTATTGTTTATTGTGGTTAAATTTTGTATAAATATATTATTTTAGTTGTGTATTTAGATCAAATATTCACGGGAAGGCAAAAATTTATAGGTGTTTAATGAGCGCCATAACACCAATAGATATAGCATCATAGCATGGAAATCTATAACACCCTAGTTCCTATTTTTAACATTGTAGTATGATATTCTTAAGAATTTAAGGAAAATCCAGTGATTCGGTAAGACTAAGTTCAACACCGTAGTGCCTCGTAGCACCGCTGTGCAAAAAATCAACATTGTAGCACTAATGTCTCAGGAAGTTAAGCATAGGAGCAATGATTATCAAAATGCCACAGCTTTAGATCATGCTCGCAAGCACAATACCACTCAAATTTGATAATTATGTGATGGAGAAAGTATAAAAATTAAATCCACACCAACTTAGCTAAAAGATGCACCGAGTCAACCATTATCCGTTCCAGGTTAGCCTAACACCACAACAGAGCAAGCATTATAGCGTCAAGGCACTATTTTATTTTATACCACTATGGCACAAGCTTGTCAAGCTCTGTGGCACCTTATTTCATTTCTACACTTATATAAATATTTTTTTTTCAATTCTTTTGTTAAAGAGTCCTATCATTTCAATGGAGTCTTGTACTTTATATCATCTTCCTTTAGTTCTCCCTTAGAGTATAGTCTAAGGGAGTCTGGAGAAGTGCTTGATACTTTTATTTGGGAGATCTTAGCATATGTTGTGTAATCAATTTTATTTTTGGAAGGAGTGTGAAGAATATTAATTGATCCTTTTGGGTGATAGTCATCTTATTAATTCTCCCATAGGTTTTTCTTATATGAATGAAATCAACATGAGTTTATTTTTTATGTTATCCATGTCTGACTAAATATCTATGTTTTGGGTTACTGATGTAAACACATAGTAAGTACTAATGTAAACTCTTATACTTTTAATTATATATAGTTGTTATCAATATCTCTCATTCTTCATTTAGTACATATAATGGCTATACATAGAGTTAATAATTAGTGCAATGTATTTCCATGACACAGGAATATTAGTACAAATACGAGTATTGAAATAAAATGTTGTCTTACCTAGACATATGTTGTTAAACCTACTAGCTTCTATGAAGATATTATAATTATAAGAAGGCCTTAATCCTCCGTTTTAATCCCAACAAGCTTTATAGAGATCTAGAGATGTATATGCTGATCCACGTCTAAATTTAAGAGTCTCATTAGAAAAACTAAGTTGTCTTACATTCATTAGTCCAAAATAATTTAATTTCATTAGTATTCATTTTTCTTGCAAGCCTCCATTAAGTGACAAAAAATTAAAAAAAATCAGTTTATATTCAATAGGATAAATTATACATTTCGGTTAAATAGTAGTAGTTTAATGATAATTAAGAAGAATGCTTTCACATAGGATTAACACTCTTCTCTATCACTTTATTACTTTTTTTTTTTTTGAGAAAATGCAAAGAGCAATAATTTTTTATTGAAGAAACTAATTACAAATAAATTCCTTCTTCAACAAATGAAGAAAAGGAGGGATACTATTCTCATTCAGATCTTTCCAAAAAAAATATGAACGAAGAGCATAGTTAGCACACATATCGGCTAACTTATTACAATCTCTTATAGCATATGAAAAAATAACTTGCTTAAAATCTTTAAGAAAATCTAAATCCTTAGGATTTAGATATTCTTCTGAAATGGAATTATAATGAAAAGCTCTTTGAAAAAGAAGAATAACATTGTGATTATCACTTTCAATCATAAAACCTTTAGCGTCAAGCATCCAGTCTTGAACATACTTTCTTAAGGAAAGAATAGAAAGTATTTCAGCTTGAGCAATATCCCAGTGATTAATGCTGAAACCAAATGCTCCATAAAATCTTCCTTTGTCATCTCTGAAAACACCTCCTATTCCAGCTAAATTGTTACTGGATAACGAAGCATCAACATTGTATTTAATCCATCCAGGAGGTGGAGGAAGCCAAGCTTTCAAACCCAGCACAAAGTACTGATTAGCTTCCCAGTTATCCCAAACTGGATTGTTACGGAATGAACCAAATGCATATTCTAATGCATTAGCTGCTAAGAAATAACAGCTGTCTTCATTGCCACCATGAATTAATTTGTTTCTGCTTTTCCAACAGCGAAAGATTACCGAACAATATAAATTTCCAATGATAGGATTCTGAACCGAGAGCTTCATTAACTCATTTAGGCAATCTTCCAAAGAATTAAAAGCAGGCAACTGAAAATTCCTTTTCTCCAGCTTATCACAAACATTTTTGATAATACCACATTTAACAGCTATATGTTCTAGTCTTCCATGCTTTTACAGAGTCTTGGACATTCATTATCATCAATAATACCTCTATGATGAAGAAAAAATTTAGAAGGTAAAGCATTAATACAAAGATGCCACCAAAATAGTTCAACTTGAGGTCTTAGTTTAAGATTGTTAGTTCAACTCCAGTTTAAACTATCCATGTCCCATCCTCTTGATTTTTCATAAGCTAAAGCAGTAACGGATAAACCAGAGCATTTAGAAATAAATTCCAAACAGTCACTATCTATATTTGAGATGATGGGAACTTGACAGATTAAAGAGACAAGCTGCAAGCCGAAAACATTCTTTAAGTAGTCTACATTCCATTCCCCATTTCTGATGAATGCTGAAATATGAAAGCACTGTTGATCTATTATAGATGTAAAAGTAGGCCACTTATTTAAGCATCTATTTATAATCCAAATATCATTCATAGTATTCACATCTTCTCCATTGCAAATCTTCCATCTCAATAGAGGGTATAAGTATTTAGCTCTATTCAAAATAATTTTCCATGTAGAAGAGGAATAGCATCTATTTCCACCTTCCCATAGATCATTCCCATATTTGGAAGTTAGCATCTTATTCAATAAGGATGAGGGATTTGCAATAAAATTGAGAGCCAATTTGGCTCTTAAAGGTCCAATGCTATCCAGCACTGATTGCACTCCTCTAGCTCCTTTGCATTTCGGTTTGCACATAACATCCCAAGCTACCAAATGAATACCAAAACTTCTATCTCTTTTATTCCATAAAAAAATTCTGCACATCTTATCTATCTCTTTTAAAATACTCAAAGGAATAAGAGATAGAGTATATATAAAAATTGGCAAGGAAAGTAAAGAAGCATTCAGCAGCATAATTTTTCCAGCTAGAGAAATGAACTTGTTTCCCCACATATTAATTTTGGCCACAGCTTTATCAATTAAATAATTGAAGTCTGATTTGACTAATCTTCTTAATACAATCTTAGTACCAAGAAAATCCAACTCTTTCTTAACTTTAAAGTTCATCATTTTAGAAAGAATTCTAATTGAACTTCTAGAAATAGAATTGCTAAAGAACAAAGAAGACTTGCCTGAATTCACCACTTGCCCAGTCCATTTGCATTAATTTTTCAAGATTACAGAAATAGTCTTCAAGCTCATCTTTTTGGCCTCTAAAAAAATGATTATATCATCTGCATACATAAGGTGAGAGATCAAAGGAGCATTTGGATAAATTCTCATCCCAATATTACCTCCTATCCTTGACAATTCTTCAGATAAAAGTTGGGAGCACATGATAAATAGGTAAGGAGAAAGTGGATATCCTTGTTTAAATCCACAATTAGACTCAATCCAATTTGAATATTTTCCATTGATCAAAATGGAAAATTTCAGATTCATAACACATTCCATAATAAGCAAAGAAAATTTTGATGGAAAACCAAACCAATGAAGCACTTGATTGAGAGTAGGCCAACTCATGCTATCATATGCTTGCTCCATATCAACTTTAATAGAAACAAATCCCTTTTTAGATTCGGAAAATCTAAATTTATGAAATAGTTCTTGAGCTAGAAGAATTTGATCCGACATAAGTCTCCCTTTTACAAAAGCATATTGAACTTCGAAAATAATATTTGGAAAAAGATTACTCATTCTATTTAATAGCATGCTGGCTACGATTTTGTAGATTGTATTACAAAGACTAATTGGTCTGAAATTAGAAGGTAATACTGGATTTTTTACCTTAGGAATGAGCACCAAATTAGTATCTTTCCAATCCGAGCACATTGAAACTGTCTTGAAGAACAGATTAATTGCATTCCACATATCATTATGAATAATATGCCAATAAGCTTTGATAAAGGAATAAGTAATTCCATCTCTTCCCGGGGCTTTATTTGTACCCAATTTTTTGACAACAGCTTCCAATTCTTCTCTAGAAAAGACTTTATCAAGCATTATAGAATCAACAGCTTCAATGGCTTTAGAACAAGGAGGCCAATTATTCAAGGAGCAAATTCTACTTCTCCATTTGTTTTTAAAGAAATTCAAAAACATTTCTATAATTTCCTCCTGATTTTCAATCAACAAACCTGCTTCATTATTAATATGGTTGATCCAATTAATATTTCTCCTTGTTGTAGCAGAAACATGAAAAAATTTTGAATTACAATCTCCATCTTTGAGCCAACGAGTTTTGGATCTTTGCCTCCACCATGTACATAAACGTCCAAGCGTTGCATTCAATTCGCGAACCTTGGATCTCAACAGATCAATTTTCACATCAGAAATAATACATGATGATGATTCTTCTTCTTGAAGCTCCAATATATCATTTTTTAAACTATTTTTCAACTCATTTAAGCTTTTATGCTTGGCTTTATTCCAAAAAAAAAGAAAGCTTTTAAGGAGCGTCTGAATTTATTATTCAAAATAGAATCTGCATTGCCTCTTGAAGGTTTATTCCAAGCAAACCAGACCACAGAGTGAGAAGCAGGATATGATAACAAAGTATCTTCAAATCTCAAATTGCTATTTTTATGAACAGAAGGAGAAGAAATCCTTAACATAACAGGACAATGGTTAGATGCAATATGGGCTAGATGTTTAACCACCGCAACTTTCAAGTGATTTAAAGCTGTGCAATTAAGAATGCATCGATCTAATCTTTCTAAGATCCGGGCCTTACTTGATTTATTGTTACACCATGTGAATTTGGGACCAATAAATCTAGTGTCATGAAAATCACAATCTCTCATGAACGAAAGCATGCTTGAGCTCCTTGTGTCAAAGAAAATTTTTTCCTCCTTTTTTATCATCTTGAGATAAGATGCAATTGAAGTCTCCTCCCATGACCATAGAAAGTTTAGACGTTTTAAATTTCTCCAGATTGTTCCAAAGGATTCTTCTCTCACCACTATCTGTGCTGCCATAGATTGCCTCTATAATCCAAGAATTTTTGTTTGCAATGTTTAATTCTCCCACTACTAGCTGATTAGTAGTTTCCATAACAGAAAACCTGGCCAAATCCGACCTCCAACAAACCATAATGCCACTGGATAAACCACTAGCTGGAAATAAGTAGAAATCCCATAAGTCTCCTATAAATCTTTTGAACTCCAAAGAATCTATAGAAGAAATTTTAGTCTCAATAAGACCCACAAAAATTGCATCATTGTCCTTTATAATCTCTTTCAAATACCGAGAGGCCTCAGCTTTTCTAGCCCCCCTAAAATTTTGGAATATAAATGAGCTCATTTTGGAATAGAAGTGGGAAAAGACCCTCTACCTTTCCTTTTGATTAACTCTCCTTTCCTGAGTTTTGAAGGTAAGCTAACATTACCCAATGATTTCAATTCCTTTTGAAGCTTGAATTTGATATTAGCTAGAATCCTTGATGAGACTGAAGTAGAAGATACTTCTTTTCCATCTTCAGAACTCTCTCCATATTTATCAAACATATCATCTATGTCTTCATTACAAATAACATATTGATTGGTAGTATTCGTTATATTGAATGACTCATGAATCACAGTAGATTTGATTCCTTTATCATCAGTTATAATTTTTAATTCCTGCTGATTTTCTAAATTAGCAATTAAAGATATTGCTTTGGTAGAAACCACATTTCCCTCTTCATTCACATGTTGTAGTAAGGAGAACATGTTTTTTTTCTCAATGACTTCAGGAATTTCCATATTAATAATTTCTTCTGCTACCAAATCAGCAGAATTGCTGACAAAATTCAGTTCAACCTTTTCCACATCTAGGATTTTTATTTCTGTTTGAATTGTAAGATCAGACTTATGATAGGGAATACCTGAGTTTGCAAGTAATTTATTAGGATTTACTTGAGTTCGCAAGCAACCCTTCCCCTCTGTATTAATTGAAATAGAAGAAGTATTATTCTTCTCCAAGCAGCCATCCTAAAGACTGTCCAGAATGTTGAAGTTATTCTTCAAAATAGTTACAGAATTCTAAATTTCAGAATTACTGTGTGATTCAATTATTTCACCTTCTTCTATGATGGATTGCAACAATGCTGGAGGATCTTTTTGAAGAGCTATTTTCTATTTAGGAGGATTCTTCCCAAAGGCTTTATTCTTCTTGAATTTAACCTGAATCCAAGGACCTAATTCATCTTGTCCATTGGAATATCCTTCTTCATTAATCAAATTTTTTTTCAGCAACATATGGCTTGGGAACAAATGTATTTGAAGAAGGACATTTTTTCTTCAAATGGCCAATTTTACGACAGTGAAATCAAAGAGAGGAAATCTTCTCATATTCTACTTTTTGGAAGAATCTACCATGCTTTCCTTCAATCCAAACACCTCTTGGTAATTTTTTATCAAGATCAATGCGAACACATACACGAGCATATTCCCTCTTTCCCCATTTATAAGAATTGCCATCTAGATATAAAGGAGCTCCTATCCTAGATGCAGTTCTACAAATATTTTGTTCATCCCAGCAGTGTAGAGGTAGACACGGCTTACGAATCCAAATAGGTGCTGTAAGACCTTTAAGAGATTCAGGGGAGAAAGTGGGGGACCATCTATCCAAACCAATGATGTTTCCTCCAATGAACCAAGGACCTCCTTCAAGTACTTCATCCATAGCAACTGGATTGGTAAAAGAGCTTAGGATCCAATCAAGCCCCAAGGTAGTAAGATGAAATTTCCCAAATCTGGACCATTGCTTTTGGAGCTCTCTACTGCAAACTGGGAATGGAATATTTCTTCCCAAGCCTTTGATAACCAATGAGTTTCTCAAAACATGTGAATTGATGTTTTCAATATCTGGATTCATAATAACATCAATCCCGTCATCACTAACAGGAGTAGAACTCAAATCATAATTGAGTTTGATGTGTTGTCTTCTTCGAAGCATTAGGAACACTGTCTGTAGCACCATATTCTGACTTCTTTGTCATATCTTCACAAGAAACCTTCTCACCAACTACTGCTTTCATGAAACTCTTAGCCGGCAAATCCGAGCAGAGATCAAAAGGATGCTTATCATTAGAATGAGAAGAATTGTTAATAATATTTTGGTTATTCGCATTTATCTCTGGCCACAGGTCAGAGATTGCATTTGGACAACTAAATTTATTAACAAAAATCTTCAAATTTGATGATGAAGCTTCCACGTCGTTCTGATTCAAATCTTCTTTAGATTTCTTAAGGCTCGGAGTACTGTGAGCAGGAAGATTCAAAATACCTTTGCCTTTGCCTACCACAAATTCAGCATTCTTCTTCGCAGGAGATTTGCTTACCTCTCTGATAATCAGAGGTATTGTAGAATTATTGAAATGAACGATATCTTCAACCAAGTGTGGGATTGAATCATCAACTATCCTGATTTGTCCCTCCAAATGTTCAGTAATGTTAGACGCGCCGACTGATGATTTGCGGTCCTCCTCCGTTATCGCCAAGAGCCGGCGGTGAAGGAAGCACAAAAACTAGGAAATATCACTTTATTACTTAATCGGATTATATACTTGCTTATTTATAGGCTTTTCTAATTTTTATATCAAAGATAATCTAAGAATATTCATATTAAACTCTAGTTCCATGTGTAACTCACATTATTGACTGCATAGACAATAATAACCCAAGTCCCATTATATGACTGATGTTACAACTGTGTAGATTGCATGACATTATCATGTAGGCATGAATAAATGAACTGCCCTCCTCTATATTTAATAAACACTATGATGTTTGACACATATGAACACCATGGTGCTAAGAAACCTCCCTGTCATGGCACTCCAACTAACTATTTATGATTTTGACTTAATATTGTGAAACTAAAGATATTGCTATAGTGCTCAATAAAGCCTCATAGTGGCAAAGTAACACAAGTATGGTTCATTGAATAAACTACAAGCAATAGTGCAGGAAAAAATAATTCATTGTCATGGCACATAAAATGTCAGTTCTGAGACGCTCAATATGGTAACATAGAGCTACATTATTAGAAAATACAACACTGTAATGGTGCACTCAAGAGATTTTCTCAGAACTCCTGTACTTCAATGTCAAATTTTTAGTGCTACAGTGCTTGAAAAGAGAACTCTTTAGTGTTTCATATCCTAACACTGTGGTGCTAGCTAGTTGGATTTAAATTATATAAAATTTTCTTAAGAAATTATCATTACTTAATTGAAATCATAATTAGAAAGACACATTTAACAAATGCATTATATTTTCATAATTATCAAATAAATAATAATAAAAGTAACAGAATTACATAAACAAATAAAAACTTGAACAAAAAAACTAAGACCTAACATCAACTTATTTGGGTTGCCTTCCAACCAATGCTAAGTTTATAGTCTTTAGCCAAACTTTCCTAGATTTTTTATTTTACCTAGGATGCATCACTACCAATCTTAAATTGGTCTATACTAAGATCATCCCCATTCTCCTTTGGAATAATTTTATTTTTTAATGGTGTTCGCTAAAATAATTGTAATCTATATTAATTGATTTTCTATATTTTTAATCGAAGAAGCTTGACATTGTAATTAAGTTCCAAATTGAATCACGACCTATTCCAAATGTGCCTTCCAATCTATGTATTAATTTGATTAAAAATAGTGGGATAAGAAGGTGTATGTTTTACTACAGGTTGTTGTAGATTATTCCAATTTTCATCATAATATATTTGACCTACATTCAACTAATAATTACCACCAATATTATTATTAGACCAACTAAAGTTAGGGTGGTTCTTCCAACCTAGATTTTATGTATGAGAGTAGGGATTATTTTTTTTCGAATGACATTAAAATTCTCAACCCCTTAAACACTATTATCTATAGCATAACTCAAATCTTTCTCTTCCACAAGTATATGTGATCCAGATCCTGAACTAACTCTTACATTAACCAATATTATAGACATAATAACTACCTAAGAAGTCAAAATAGATTAGACATATGACTCATAAACTCCAGCTACTCTCTTAGGATTCATCCTAATAGAAAGCCATTAGAAAATATTTAATGCCATTTCCTTAATTAATGCATAGGCTTTCATCAAATTTCTTAAACAATAAAGTTCCTCCAGCTATTAAAGCAATTATTGGCCTAAGGGATCCTACCAGCCCATTATAGAAAGCTTGAACAATCAACCAATCTAGTAAATCATAGTAATGCATTTCCTAAGCATCCCTTTAAATATCTCCCAACTTTTATAGATCAACTCTCCTTCCACTTGAGAAAATGATGTGATATATTTTTTTAACATGACAGGTTTTGAAGGTGGGAAATACTTAGGTAGAAATTTATGTGTCAACTCATTCTAAGTGGTTATAGATCTTGAGGGTAAGGAATTTAACCACAACTTAGCTTTATACCTTAGCAAAAATTAGAATAAGTAAAGCTTAATGACATCATCACTGACACAAATATACTTTAATATTGTACAAATGTCTAAGTTATTTAATTAAAGGTTGGGATCCCCAATAAGAGCTCCCCCAAACTAGAAATTTTGAATCATCTAAATTTTGATGAGTTGTAATTCAAAGTTATTATCCATGATAGAAGGTTTATAGATTTTCTGGTGAATTCTTTCTACTACTAGACTTGCATACTTCCTTTGAGTTCTAAGATGATCATGATTTTGAACTAGCTTGACCATACCTAAAGCTAAATTTCTTTTAAAAGTTTCTATTTTTATTATGGCCCTTTCAATCTCTAAGTCAAACAATATAAGTTTCTAACTATATATACTACACATGGAATAAATAATAAGATAGAAAAAATAGCAAAGAAAAGTCTTTCTTCAATAAAATAAAATAAAATAAAATAACAAGCAAGATATAAGATCAAATTATAATACACGTGTTACTTCCTTGAAAATGGTGCTAAAATCTTGATGAGGCCTGGGTATGCATATGGGTTGCATGTAAATTATGTTTATGCTATAGGTCAAAATATGCTTAGGTTTTCTTGATATATATTACCCATTAAAAAAACAAGTGCACATGTTGTTCAATATTAAGTGTATAATTTATATTATTTTATTATATTTAAATCAATTAAAATGATATATTTTAGTTGATATTTTGAAGGAAATATTTAGGAAAAAAAAAAAGGTTTTGTACTAGTGGTGTAGCATTCCTACTACAAGTGTTGTAGCATCTATAATGCCTCAGTGCATGATTAAAAAATTGTGGCATTAGATCCTAAGAAAAATGGCAAATAATTTAGCACCTTGGTGGAGCCAAGGTCAGCATGATAACACTTTATAGTACTGTAACATAGAAAATCAATGTTGCAACATCTCAGTCTTAGGAATTTGAGTGTTGGAGCACTGAGCATTTCAATATTATGGCACCATCTTATGCATTCATGCAACAAAGTGCTAAACTTTTGTAATTCCATGATAGAGTGCTTGAAAAAATTTACCCCCATCGTTCCAGCTGAGCTACGCATCGATTAAGCTAACATACATGATGAGTCAAAATAGCACCTAGTCAAAATAGCACCTAGTTTGTAACAGCTGAGCTACCTCCTCTTTAGCTTATATTTTAGACGAGTCTGAAGCAGAATCTGCCTAGAAAGCCTTCTGAGTCATTTCTTTCCCTTTTTTAACTTAAGTTTATCTTCACCTTTCTCCTTGATTGGGTGAGGTTTTAGATTTGGGCAAACATTTTTCATATGTTATGGCTTCCTGCCTTTGAAATAGATGACATCAAAGAAAGTTATGGAATTTTTATTAGATTTACCTTTATTTCAATGAAGACAATTTTTTTTACCTTTTTCTTGAGAAAGCTCTAGAATTTCCTTATCATCAGTGTTATGTCATCGTCATCTTCAGGAGCAGAATTATTACTATCAAAATCATTAGTTTTTAAGGTTACAATTTTCTATTTTATCTTTTCACCTGCATCATGGTATTATTGACTCACTCCTCACTTAGGAAATGAGTGATCCAAGTAAGTTATCAATGGAGTAAGCATTTAGATCTTTTGATTCAATAATAGCAGTATTTTTTGCATTATAGGAAGTAGGTAAGCAATGGAAGATTTTATTAACTTTTTCATAGTTGGTAAGTTCTCTTCATAAAGCATATAAAGAAGTAACAATCTGAGAGAACTTGATATATATTTCAGAAATTGATTTACTACGTTTCATACGAAAGAGTTCATAATAATGGAGTAGAATATTTAAGCTAGATAATTTCACTTCATTTATTCCTTCATAGGAAATGCATAATTTATCTTATATTTTTTTTTCTAGTTGTGAAGGTAGATACATGCATATAATCTTTAGATTCAAATGAATAGAAAAGTCGTTTAAACATTTAGCATTTAGTTAGGCTAAATCTTTATCTTCTATGCTCCATTCAGAAAAAGGCAGTTTAGTTTTAATGTCATTAACTAAACGTAAAGGAGAATAATATTTTTCAAAAACTAACATCCACACGTGATAATCTACATATTGCAAAAAGGTAGACATGCAAATTTTTCAAAAGTTAAAAGAAATATTATCAAATAATGATGGTCGTGTGATTGAATATCCTTTTGTGATATTATGATTTTCAAAGTTAGCCATTGATCATTTTTCAAAAGTTATTTAAAACTTAGTTTTTAAATCCACTCTAATACCACTTAAAAGTTCATGAAGGTTGTTAAACCTTTAATAATAAGCCCGAGGCTAAGCAAGAGGGCATGAATTGGTTATTTTAAAAATTACTTAAAGTAAAAAAGTTTTTTTTTATCTTTTTAAATATTAAAAAAAAGATTATCCCACAATACATAATTAGATTAAGTTCATAATAATTAGAAATTTCAACCATACTGAAATTATAAATGAGTGTGAAAATTAAATTATATAGAAGTAAAAGAATGAACACACAAGATTTTATAGTGGTTCGATTAAATTTGTCTTACGTCCACTCCTCCGAGGCCTTCTTCGAGTATTGCACTAAACATTTTAGTGTCTCTCTTTTAGCCCCCTTTAGCTAGGCAGAGAATCCCTTACAAAAATCTCTTCCACCAATATGGTGAGGGTACCTTGAATTGTTTTAATCGCTCCTTGAGTAGGAAGAGAACCTAAATCCTTTTACTCCCTCCTGGAGTAGATATAGAACCTGAATCTGATACTAAAGAATATCTCACCCGAGCCACCAAGGAATCAAGAAAGTAGCTTTAAGAAGACAATGAAAATATTACTTGGAATGACCTTTGTGAATCCCTCACAACTCCCCCTCATAGGATTCTCACCTGTTTGTCTCTCCCAAAGCTCTCCTTCTCTTCCTCTAAGCTCCTTTTCAAAATAAGACAATAGCAAAAAAATTCTTCTCAAGATAATCTGAGAGTTTAAATAGAGAGCCTAAAAAAGAAGCCCTAATTTTAAATTTTCCTTCAAAGATTGTCCAGTATGATTATGAGATCGTCCTGTATGATTAGTACAAAATAACCATTATAGATAGTATCAATAGCATTTTCTTGTACGAACAATTTAAGTATTTATATTGGTCATTCAATATGATTCTATGATTATCCTCTATGATTAGTTCAAAGATAATGTACTGATAGTCCAGTACGACATGTGATGATGGGCGATGATTCAAATATCATTCCATACATTTCTCGAGTCATCCTATATGATTAGAAGAAAAATCATTGTTTGACATCTTGGATAATGTATGATGATGAAGTATCATCCCATGTATCTCTCGAATCGTCAAGTATGATTGTCGTCGATCGTCCTGTACAAACTGATTGAGAAATTCTACCATAATTAGTCTTCTAATCACATGATTAATTTAGGCATGATTGTCAAATATCATCCAGTACAATTCACATCATATTGTATGATTAAAATAAAATTTGAATTTTAAAATCTTGCCTAAATTATGATTGGCGATTATTTTTCATAATCATAACTGATCGTCCTGCATGATATGAATCATCCAGTATGATTAGTTAATCAATCTCAATTTAATATACTGCCCTAAATTAATGAATTTTTTTGTTTAACTGATTATCCAGCATTATATTATTACAACTCGACCTTATGAGTTTATTTTTTTATAATAATAAATATTATGGCTCACATCCTGTTATCTACTTGTATTTGCAAAATATTTTTGTTTGTGGCTGTACTACCTTTTTAGGAATACCATGCACCATCCAATAAAGATTCAAGACTCAAGATTGTGTAGAATAGGTTATATTATAATAATTTTTATAATATTTATTGATATATTTTTAATTTCTTGAGTCAAGTCCTATAAGGGTATATGCTTGCTTAGTGGCCATCCACACACACTTAGGGGGAGTGAGATTGAGTTAAATCTAGAAGTTCAAGTTTTAAACTAATCGTATTGGATGATTTATATTGTTTAGGATGATCAGCTCATTGAACTAATTGTACTTGAGAGTTTTGATCATCTAGGACGATTGGTTATGATTTTAGAAAAAAAACCTCCAACGATAATTTAGGCAAGGATTTAAGATTAAATTTTGTTTTAATCATCCCGAATGATCTAGATCATCCTAAATGATTAATATTGATCATGCCTAAATTGATCATATGATTAGGGGATTAATTATAATAAAATTATTCAATCAGATTGCCTTGGATGATTTATATATTATACTGGATGATGTTTGTCGATATAGTTAATTTTCCTACATTGTCTAACATGAAATACCATAATTTTTCTTCTAATCATCCAGGACGATCTATAATATCATCCTGGATGATCTATATAAATTTAAACTGATTGTCCAAGACTATACTGATATTATCTGAAACTATCAGGTCAGATATTGCACATCGTACTAGATGATCTGTAGATCATTCAGGATAATATTTGGCAGCATAATTGAATTTTTAGGGTTTTTTAAAGCCCTTTTTAAGCACATTATTATACTTAGATCATCCTTGACGATCTTTGCTGCCAAGATTAATTTTTAGGGGTTTTTAAAGCCCTTTATTTAAGCTTTATGAACGTACTTAGTAAGTGTCTTTGGCAGCTATTATATCTTTGTTCTTCTAGGAAAAACATGATGAGAGAACTTGAAAGAGAGAAAGGAAAGGGTGAAGTTTGAGAGGGAGAAGATCCTTAGAGGGTGTTTAAAGGGAGTGTAGAGGGGGTTTAACACAGTTGCTTCGGTAAGCTTGCACCTTAGTTCCATCAAATTTAAGGTTTATCTTGAGGGAAGTTTTGAGAAGAAGAAGATATCTTTGGTGTCAAAAGACCTAGCTACTTCACCGCACAGGGGAAGATGGAAGTGATTTTGTAAGAGCTTTTTTGCTTAGCTGTGTGGGCTAATGGAGATTTACTAAAAGTTTAGCATAATACTTGGACATTGCCTTTAAGGAGTGGACATAGGTCAGGTTGGACCGAACCACTATAAATCTGGTGTGTTGTTTCTGATTATATTTTGCACTTTTTTTACTAGGATTAACTGCTTGAGAGAAATCTCCTATTAATCTTTTTACTATTGATTTAATTCATTTTGTCTATAAGATATAAAAATATTTTTCTTTTAGTTAAATTTTTTAAAAAATATCCAATTCACCCCTTTCTTGGTTATCCTTGGGTCTAGTTCATAAGGGCTTAATAATCCTAACAAACTTTTAAGTGGTATGAAACCGGGATTCATAAAATCAAGTTTTTAAAAGCTTTAAAATTTTGATCCATAGCTAACTTTTATTATCGTTATATCTTAGAAGGTTATTCAATCACCTGACCACATTTATTTAAAAATATTTCTTTTGATTTTTTGAAACTTTATATGTCTACTTTCTTACAATCAATTGATTATCAAATGTGGAATATGATTATAACTGGTTATTTTGTACCATCACATGTTATAGATGTAATTAAAACTGATATTCTTTTTAATCAATAGAGTAGGGTGGAACAAATTAACGCTTAATTGAATGATAAATGTTTGAACTATTTTTTCTATGTTTTAAATTCTAAAGATTGTATATTAATATCCACATGCATTACTAGCAAGGAAATTTAGGATAAATTGCATACTACATACGAAGGTACAAGTGAAGTAAAGCAATCCAGGTTGAATATTTTAATGCATGACTATGAACTATTTTGCATGAAATCTTATGAGATGATCTTAGACATGTATAATAGGTTTACTCAAAAATTGTGACATCATTATATATTTTAGGTAAAGAATTTTCAAACTTTGAAAAGGTTAATAAAATTTTATATTGTCTAATTAGTAAGTTTGATGTAAAAGTCGTTGCTATTTATGAATCAAAAAATTTGAATGAATATTTTATTGATAATTTGATTGGCTCACTCATTGCCTACGAGCAAAGTTTGGGTTAAAAACTTTTAAATGCATGTGAACTAATAGTATTAAAATTAGAATATACCGAGAAAGGTGGCTTAGTAGATGATGAAAGTGATGACTTTACATGAAAATTTGAAAATCTACTACAACACAAGCATCAACATCAATAAAAGTTGAACAAATATAAATATGGTAAGAATGTTTAGATTTTCTCTGATGTTATTTATTTTGGTTGTAGCAATTTTGGACATATGAAAAACGAGTGCCCTAATTTGAAAACTCTTCTTGCAAAGAAAAAGGGTAAAGCTAAGCAAATTGTAAAAATGGTAGATGATAAAAAGCAAAAAATCTCTGAGCAGACCTAGTTTTTGAATCATCAAACCAGGAGTAAGGTAATGGGGTATAATAAAGTTTATTTTTGTGTGTATGTGTATGTGTTGTTAGTTATATATGCATATATGTTCTTTGTTTTGTTTTTGTTCATTTTAAATTTTTTTTTTTTCTGTTTTTGATGTTTTTTTTATAATCATTATATTTTATTTTTCTTGTATGATTTTGTGATTTATTTTAGATATATACACATAAATCACTATTCATATTGTATTTCCTTAAGAGAATAAATTCACTTCTTTCAATTTTTTTTAAAAATAAAAATTTATCTTATTTTAACCTAAAAAATTATCAAGCACTGATTGACTTCCCTAAATTAGTTAAAGGAATAAACATTGATGATTGTCTCTCCTCTTCTAACTAATTTTGTGGTGTATTTTCTTTTTGAACCAAAATCTATTTCAAATTTAAAGTTGGACTTTGAAATTGAGATATATTCTATCTTCTAATAGTAATTTATCTCATATGAGTAATGCTCAAAGTCATTAAATCTCTTTCAAGTTTTCTTGATCAGGTTATTGCATTTATCATATATGAATATGATTCTATTTTGTAATTTATTCTTCTTTTTATTAGAGAGTGAGTTTTTTCTTCTCTTATATTTGGAAGATATCCTCACAACTAAGAGTTTTTAAGATTTTGAAAGGGAGATAACTCATAAAAATGATAAGAGATATAAAATAAGCCCAAAAGAAAAATGAAAAGATGCACAATGATCGTCAAAATAATTGAAAGATACACAAAGTGTATCAAAAAATAAAAGATGCACAAAGTGTGCCCACAAAAAATTAAGCTTCCTTCTTTTTCAAATCTTTAAATTTTAGAAGAATTCATGTGCTATTTGATATTTTCAAACACTTGATTTTTAAAAATAATGATTTTGGGTTTATTACTTTGTAATATTATTTTATCATATATTTTTCGTAAAAGAAGTTTGAATATATCACTTTTCTTATCCGATTTCTTATATGAATTAGATTTTTATTTTATAAAGGACTTTAACCTATAAGGAGTCTAAGCTAGGGTTGGTAAAATTCTAATTTCTTACTTTTTTAGATCTTAGTACGATCAATTCATTTCATACTATATTTTTGAATAAATTTAAGAGGTAACTTTCTTATTTCAAGAAAATTTGTTAAAATTAATTGATTATTCTTAAACAATACCATCACCCCCAACTGATCAAGAGTTGGTTTAATCTTTTTTGTTTGTTTCATTTTTTATTATTTATTTCTTTTTTCTGTGCTTCTTTTCTTTTTTATAATATCAAAGGGGGAGAAATGGTTGTATTTATATTTAAGTTATATATGTTCATCATGTATTCACTTTAGTTTATCTATTTTATAGTTTTTAAAATATTTTTTATTAAAAAAAAAAAAAAACCTTTTTTTAAATTTCTAGTGCTTTTAATATAACTATCTTAGTGGGGGGGGGGGGGGGATTAGGAGAAAAAATATTTAAAAATTTAAAAATTAAACAAGTAATATTTGTCATCATAAAAAAGAGAGAGATTATTGCAACTGGATCTTATGAGTTTATATTTTTGATAATAATAAATTATGGCTCACATCGTGTTGTCTACTTATATTTATAATATATTTTTATTTGTGTATCTACTAACTATTCAAGAATACCATGCACCATCCAATAAAGATTCAAGGCTCCAGATTGTATAGAATATGTTATGTTGTAATAATTTTTGTAATATTCATTGATGTATTTTTGATTTATTGAGTCAAGTCATATAAGGGTATATGCTTGTTTGGTGGCCATTAACACACACACTCATGGGGAGTGAAATTGAGTCAAAATCAAAAGTTTAAGTTTTTAAGTAATCAGATTGAAAAATTTATATTGTCCAAGATGATTAGCTCATTGAACTAATTATACTTGATGATTTCGATCGTCAAGGATGATTCGTTATGATCTTGGAAAATAGCCTCAATGATATTTTAGGCAAGGATTTAAGATTAAATTTTCTTCTAATCATCTCGGATGATTAATACCAATCATGCTTAAATTGTTTATGTGATTATGGGACTAATTATGGTCAAATTATTCAATCAAATCATCTTGGATGATTTAAACATCATAATGGATGATGTTTGATGACATAGTTGATTTTTCTAAATCGTTCAAAATGAAATATCATAATTTTTCTTCTAATCATCAAGGACGATCCACAATATTATCTTGGATGATCTATATAAATTTAAACTAATCATCTAGGACTATCCTAATATCATCCATGAAAGTTCGTTAGGGATGTTAGGCCCTATAAATTAGTCCCGAGGCTAACCAAGAGGGGGGGGTGAATTGGTATTTTTAAAAATTCTATAAAACCAAGAACAAATATCACAAACCAAAATCACCACAGAAAAATAAGTACGAAAAATTAAAGTGCGGAAGCAGTAAAAAGAACATAAGAGTTTATAGTGGTTTGGTCAACTAGACCTATGTCCACTCCCCGGAGGCGCCCTCCGAGTATTGCACTTCCAACGTGACTCTCCTTTAGCCCCCACAGCTAGGCGGAGAAGCCCTTACAAAACACCTCCTTTTTTGTCACACCCGGCAACGTAGAGAACCTAACTCCTTTTGCTTCCTCCTGAAGCAGGCAGAGAACCTCGATCGATTGTTGAAGCTTACCTCTCCCAACCCTTTCAAGGACAAGAGACTCTAGGGAAGAAGAAGTGGAACAATACTTGGAGCAACCTTTATGAACTCCCTCATAAGCTCCCCCTCAAAAGATCCTCTCTCTCTCTCCTTTAGGTTTTCTCAGGTCAAGAAAGCAGCCAAAGATCTTCTAAAATGTTGAACAAGAGCTCTTAAATAGAAAAGCATCAAAGGAGCTAAATAATTACAAGTTGCCGACTTTATCGTCTAGGACGATAATAATTTCATCTTATACGATTAGTTCTAAACACAGAATATCGGCTAGAACATCGCCCTGAAGATGATCTGGATGATTGGAAATTGGCTTGATTGTCCAGGCTGATCTCACGATCATCCCGGCCGATTAGTTCAAATAAGAGGAAAATCATCAAGAGCATCACCCTGAATTCGAGTTGTCCGATCCGGATCGTCCTGGAGCAACTAGGGGTTTTTGAATATATCGTCCTGGCCGATCTAACGATCGTCCAGGATGATGTAATCATATCAATAATCCTTAATTGCTTCCTTAATTGCTGGATCAATTTAGGCATAATTATTCCATATCGTCCAGGCCGATATCACTATTGTCCTGGCCGATTTCCAAAAATACAGAATACCTAAATTGATCATGGCGGTTATTTCTTTCTGTATTGAGTATATCGTCCTGGCCGATACAAGTATCGTCCAGGCTGATAAGTTAATTACGGCTGCCTTAACTAAGAAATTTTGATTAGAGCTTCTATTTTGAAATCGATCGTTCAGGACAATAATAAGATCATTCAGGATGATGTGAGTAAAAATAGAAATTCTAAATCTCTCAAGTGTGTGTGTGTGTGGTTACTTAACATCAGTCACTTCAAATATTTACAATTGACTCAAGAAAGAGAAAAAGGAAAATACAAACTGACTCAGACCTAGTCTACCCAATCTTGAGCTGGTTCCAATTTTCGTCCGATCTTTGAGTCCTGAAAAGTCAGTAGAGAAAAGGCAATCGTATTGTTTGCTATGATCAAAACCATAATTCATGAAACCAAATCTACAAAAATCTCCCCCTTTTTTATGATGGCAAACACTCCGACGATTATTTTTAAAACAATAGTGTAAAATAAAAATTCAGAATACAAGTTCAAACATACAACCAAATTCAGAATAAAAGTTCAATCATACAACACTACTAACATGCAACCCTACTACTCCCCCATTTGACATCTCAAAAAGGAGGAGGAAACTAAAAAGCAACTAAAGCAGAAAAAATACAAAAAGAAGGAAAAGCAAACATAGGCAACTACAGGAAATAAATTCTAAGACTAAAAAAATGAGGGTCCCTGATCATCAGACGGAGGTGGTGGTGGTGGTGGCTGCTGAAAGTAACTAGTCAAGGCAGCAAACTGTGAGTGCTGGCGGAGAGGAGCACGTTCAAGAACGGGATCGGGAGCCTCCTCCTCCTCAGCCCCCCGAGGTTCCCCATCCTTTGGGTGGAGATGAGTATTGTGAAGGATGTTGAAAGAACTATTCGAGTAGCAGAGAGGCTGAAGGTTTTTACAAGCAAGATATTGAAGATTGTATTTTGTTTTAAGAATATAGGCTATGAGGTGTCCTAAAGCAAGGTTGAGTTTCCTCCTATGGCCTGGATCACGAATAGTTCTTAAATGATCAATATAACAAAAAATGAAGTCTGTAGCATTGAAATCTCTATGGTCCATGATGTAAAAAGTAGTCAAAGAAAGTAGAGGAGTGATGTGGATACGATCCCTGGCCTTTGGAATTATGGAAGTGCGAAGGACATGTTGGATTGTCCTAGCATCTTTGACTAAAGAGCTAGTCTCTCCAACATGAAAGGGTGTGTTGGTCTGGCGAAGGAAATGATTTGTCGAGGTCCAATCAAAATCAAGATCAGAAATAATGGTATGCAGCTTATCCCCGGTGCTGGATAGCTGCAACAGTTCAGCACAGTCCTGATATGTGATCACGACTGGGCGTTGATTCACATAGGAGGTCAGGGCTGTGAAAGAAGAATTTATACAAAAAATTACATAAAATTCTAACAGAAGTTCATAAGAAAAAGAGAAAACGAGGGTAAGAATGAAACAGAGAGAAGTGTGAGCAAAGAGATCCTTTACCGGATACGAAAGGTGGACAGGATTGATGGTTATGGAAAGAGTGATGCCACATTCTTTGTAACGATAATAAGCTGCTTGATCCTCTACTTCCCTGAATCGAGGGTCCAGAGTGGCCCTCGAGGAACTTCCAGAAGCCTGTCAGACTCGCTTTCCACCAGCCATAGTAAGAAATCAGTAAGTAAAAATGAGATAAGAAGAAGCTTTGAGGTGAAAATAATGGCTGGAATGGCCTGTATTTAAAGAAACGGCCACATCGTCTAGGACGATCGTAGAATTGTCCAGGACGATATAGTTTAGTTATTGCGTATAGGACGATTGGTCGAAAAGTTGGTACAATTGGCTGGGCCGATCAGATATGGGCTAGGACGATTAGATACAGGTGATCGTACCGAGGAGTCAAGCCGGATGATCGTTGAAAAAGTAGATAGGCCGGGCCGATTAGGTGTATCATCCAGGATGATGCACAAAAATTGATCGTACGAGCCAAAATTAAAATATTTTTAATCTGTGCCACGTGTATCGTCTAGGACGAAACTGTGGATCGGCAAGCATGATTGTCCAATAATGAATCATTTGGGGCCGGTTTTAAGGTTTTAAATGTACTAACACGTAGATCGTCCAGGACGATCTAGTGTATCGTCCAAGACGATGACCATAAATGCATCAGCCAAGATAAAAATTTTATCGACCAAGACAATCAAGATGATTGTAACAGAGTTCGATCAGGTCGTCCAGGACGATAAAGTATCGTCCGGGATGATGCCTTACAGAATGCTCAGAAAAGTACAGTAGATGGATTTTTGAAGAGAAATTATCATATCATCCAAGACGATAGAGGTATCGGCCAGAACAATGTGACAAGAATTTAGACACCAAGAAAAGATAGAGATGATCAGAGAAAGCCCCAAACAAATAAATAAAACAAAAAGTTAACAAACAATTAAAAACAATCAAAGGAAAGAATTTTTTTTTAAATTTTTCATTTTTTTTGTTTTAGCAAAGCATCCATATGACAAATTTCTCAAATAATTAAATTTTAGATATTCAAAAGATCAAAGAGGTGACAAGTCATAATTTGAAAACAGTAGAATATTCGATTATGTTAACCCTAGCTCGGACATCTTTTAGGGTAAAAATTGTCTTTTGAAAACAAAAGGCTAAACTCAGAATAACTTAATTGGGTAAAAGAAGATCCGTTCAAAATTTTGTTACAAAGAAAACATCTCATAAATAATGTACCAAAGTATTTTGTCTCAATCATGGAATTTGAAATCAAGCCTTTGAAAATATCAAATAACCCATGAGATCTTCTAAGTTTTAAAAGTTTTGAAAAGAGAGGATAGCTTTCATTTTGTGGGCTCATTTTTTTTTTGCCTCTTGATACTTTGATTGGCTCTTTGAGCATCTTTTGATTTTTGATACACTTTGTGTATACTCTTTTTATTTCAATTTGGCATCTTTGCCAATTTTTTTTATTTTTACAAGCTAAATTCTCTTTTACAACCTCTTAAAAATGATTCTTAGTTGTGAGTATATCTTCTAAATATTAAAGAATAGGAGCTCTCTCTCTAACATAGGGAAGAATCAAGTCACAAATCTCAATCAAATGATTTGTGCAATGGAAAGATTTCAATTAACTTGAAAGATATATAAAAACTTTGGACATTATAGATTAGGATAAATCATTGTAACAAGATAAAAAAAAATCTTATTTTCAAAAACTATTTGTTAAAAAGAGATAGGCTTTTGTTTGGAGAAGAAAATTATACCTACTAAAAGATGTTAGAAAGAGGGAAAACATTAATGGTGTTTCTCCCTTTAACTGATTTAGAGATGCTAAGCATTGACATTAAATCTCTATAATCTAAAAGCTTGAAAGATCATCATATAGAAAACCAAAATTAAAATAAAATAAGTTCAAATAACTAAAATGATAAAACGCAAGTACGAAAAACAAAAACAACATTAAACAATAAATACATTTTAAGAATTTATGAAGCAGCATGTTTAAGCAATGTATGAGCTGCGAGCCTCCGTTTGTCTAAGTATCCTATGCTCTCACGAGGTCTTTGGTGAGAGCAATCCTGCAAGAATCAACAACTGTTAGATTTAGGAACCCAAATAGGTTTGGGTCCCTTCTCATGAAAAGTAGAATGTAATGCATGTGTGTTATGCTGTAAATTAAGTAATTTTGGTCTCCACACTCAATGTGTACTACGGTGAACAGTGCAAGTGTGTGAGATGTGTCCTAGCATGCCACATAAAAAGCATCTAAGACCAGGAAAAGGATATCTTAAATGGTTTGGATTGTAATGCCTCTTCCTAGGTCTTGGTTTTAGATCAAAATTAGGTGACATCCAATTTCTCTTAATTGCATCCAATTCATCTTTAAGCCTCAAGTTATTATTTTCTAAAGCATTATTATCAATCCTCAAGTTTCGCTCTATTTCTTTAGATTTTTTCAAATCAGATTTGAGTGAGGTGTGTGAAACTTTTAATGCATCATGCTCATCAATTAATTTCGAATGCTTTTTGTTTAAATCATCAAGTAGAGCCATGTGATTTGACTCAATTGTAGAATGATCTTTGAGAATAATTTCATGCTCTTTTTATAAATTTAAAAGTTCCAACTTCAAACTAGCATGAGTTTTCTTAAGTTTTTTATATGATGCATGAATTTTCTCACAAATTTTGAACAATTGATCATAAGTTGGTTTACATACCTCTTCTTTATCACTTTGATCAAGATGATCTTCCTACATTAAGCACAAGTTTGTTGTTTCGTCTTTAGGTTCAGTCTCTGATTAATTAGTTGCAGAATCCGCCCAAAATGTCTTTTGAAGTCTCTTTTTATCCTTCCTGAGCTTGGGTTTTTCCTCACCCTTTTCTTTACTTGTGTTATCTTGAAGCATAGGACAATCCACTCTGACATGTCCAGGCTTCCTGCATTCAAAACAAACAACATCAGAAGATCTTTTAGAATATTTATTATCCTTACCTTTTCTCCAACTTTGATGATGCTTGTGTTTCTTCTTTAGAAAGTTTTTGAATTGCCTTGTGATTAAGGAAAAGTCATCGCTTTCAGACCAGGAAGAGTCAGAGTCCGATTTGTGCGCTTTCAGTGCCACTGTTTTCTCTTTCTTTTTCTCACATGCATCAAGATTTCTTTGATTCAACCCTTACTCGTAAGCAATGAGTGAGCCAAGTAAGTTATCAATCAAATAGGTGTTTAAATCCTTAGATTCAGTTATAGCAGTGATTTTAGCATCAAAAGAGGAAGGCAAGCATCTTAAGATTTTGTTTACTTTTTCATAGTTTGAAAGTTCTCTTCCTAAGGTATGCAAAGAAGTTACAATTTGAGTAAACCGTGTATACATATCAGAAATTGATTCAGAAGGTTTCATACGAAAAAGTTCGTAGTCATGCAAGAGAATATTCAAACGAGATTGTTTCACTTCATTGGTTCCTTCATAAGTAATGCATAACTTATCCCAAATCTCTTTTCCAATAGAGCAAGTAGAAACACGCATGTAATCTTCAGACTTTAAAGCACAAAAAAAATAGTTCAAACACTTCGCATTCAATTGAGCTAAATCTCTTTCATTGGTAGTCCATTCAGTAAAAGAAACTTTAGTTTTAATTCTGTTAATTTCACGAGAAGGTGGAGAATATCCTTCTTTAATAAGCATCCACATACGGTAGTCAGTTGATTGCAAAAAGTAGACATTTGAGTTTTCCAAAAGTCAAAAGAGAGGTTGTCAAACAAGGGAGGTCGTGTAATAGAATATCCTTCGGTTGTATTACGATTCCCAAAGTTAGCCATGGACCAAAATTCAAAAAGTTTTCAAACTTTGTTTTTATGAATCCCGCTCTGATACCACTTTAAAGTTCGTTAGGGATGTTAGGCCCTATGAACTAGTCCCGATGCTAACCAAGAGGGGGGGGGGGGTGAATTGGTATTTTTAAAAATTCTTTAAAACTAAGAATAAATATCACAAACCAAAATCACCATAGAAAAATAAGTGCAAAAAATTAAAGTGCGGAAGCAGTAAAAAGAACACAAGGGTTTATAGTGGTTCGGTCAACTTGACCTACGTCCACTCCCCGAAGGCGCTCTCCGAGTATTGCACTTCCAACGTGACTCTCCTTTAGCCCCCACAGCTAGGCGGAGATGCCCTTACAAAAAACCTCCGTTTTTTGCCACACCCAGTAAGGCAGAGAACCCAACTCTTTTTGCTTCCTCCTAAAGCAGGCAGAAAACCTTGATCGATTGCTGAAGCTTACCTCTCCCAACCCTTCCAAGGACAAGAGACTCTAGGGAAGAAGAAGTGGAACAATGCTTGGAGCAACCTTTGTGAACTCCCTTACAAGCTCCCCCTAACAAGATCCTCTCTCTCTCTCTCTCTCCCTCCCTCTCTCTCTCCTTTAGGTTTTCTTAGGTCAAGACTGTAGCCAAAGATCTTCTAAAATGTTGAATAAGAGCTCTTAAATAGAAGAGCATCAAAGGAGCTCAATAATTGCAAGTTGTCGACTTTATCGCCCATAACGATAATAAAATCGTCCTGTACGATTAGTTCAAAACACATACAATCAGCCAGAACATCGCCCTGAAGATGATGTGGATGATTAAAAATTGGCTTGATCGTCCAGGCCGATCTCACGATCATCCTGGTCGATTAGTTCAAATCAGAGGAAAATCGTCTAGAGCATCGCCCTGAATTCGAGCTGTCTAATCCTGATCGGCCAGGAGCAACTAGGGGTTTTTAAATATATCATCCTAACCAATCTTGAGATCGTCCAGGATGATGTGATCATATCAATCATCCTTAATTGCTTCCTTAATTGCCAAATTAATTTAGGCATAATTGTGCCATATCGTCGAGGCCGATATCACTATCGTCCTGGCTGATTTCCAAAAATACAGAATACCTAAATTGATCATGGCGGCTATTTCTTTCTGTATTGAGCATATAGTCTGGCCCGATACAAGTATCGTCCAGGATGATAAGTTAATTACGGTTGCCTTAACTAAGAAATCCTGATTAGAGCTTCTGTTTTGAAATCTATCGTCTAGGACGATAATAAGATCGTCCGGGAGGATGTGAGTAAAAATAGAAATTCTAAATCTCTCAAGTGTGTGTGTGTAGGGTTACTTAACATCAATCACTTCAAATATTTACAATTGACTCAAGAAAGGGAAAACGAAAAATACAGACTGACTCAGACCTAGTCTACCCAATCTTGAGCTCGCTCTAATTTTCGTCCAATCTTTGAGTCCTGAAAAGTCAGTAGAGAAAAGGCAGTCGTATTTTTTGCTATCATCAAAATCATAATTCATGAAACTATATCTACAACAGTCCATAACTATCAAGTCAAATTCTACATATCATACTAGACGATCTGTAGATCATTTTGGATGATATTTGGCTATAGAATTAAGTTTTTAGGGTTTTCTGAAGCCCTCTTTTTAAGCTAATTAAACGGGATGATCCTACGATCGTCCTGGATGAACTTTTCTGCCAAGAATAATTTTTAGGATTTTTTAAAGCTCTTTATTTAAGCTTTGTCAAGGCACTTGGTAAGTATCTTTAGCAGTCATTGTGTATATTTTCTTCTGGAGAAAACTTGAAGAGAGAACTTGAAAGGGAGAGAGGAAAGGGTAGAGTTTAAGAGAGAGAAGATCCTTGGAGGGGGTTTCAAGGGAGTGTGGGTTTCACACAGTTGCTCCGACAAGCTTGTACCTTAAAACCAACAGATTTAGGGTTCTTCTTGAAGGAAGTTTTAGGAAGAATAACATCTCTTTGGTATAAAATGACCCAGCTATTTCGTCGCACCGGGGAAGGTGGAAGTGAATTTGTAAGGGCTTTTCCACCTAGTTGTGTGGTCTAAAGGAGAGTCACTAAAGGTTTAGTGCAATACTCGGAGGGTAACTCCATGGAGCGGACGTAGGTCAGGTTGGACCGAACCACCATAAATCTGGTCTATTCTTTCTAATTTTCTTTTGCACATTATTTTTTACTACGATTAACTACTTGAGTGAAATTTGTGATTAATCATTTTTACTATTGATTTAATTCATTTCCGCTGCAAGTTATAAAAAGATTTTTCATTTAGCTAAAGAAGTTTTTTATATATCTAATTCACCCCTCTTGATTAGCATCTGAACTAGTTTATAGGGGCTTAACAACCCTAACAAACTTTCAGATATAAATCATCTAGTATGATTAGTTTTGAATATTCATCTTTCTCCAAACTCACTAACTCACCCCCCTTGACTCTGCGTGTGCAAGGTTACTGAGCTTAGTGTCCATCAGATACATAATTTGACTTAAGAAAGGTAAAAGTATATTGAAATTGAAATTACAGACACAATCAACTCTAGTCTACCTGATCTTGAGCTTATTGATGTTGTTAGTTGACTTGTGGACCTAAAAGTTAGTGAGCAGGGCAACAAAACAGATATGCAAAAATAATAGTGATAAGAAAATAATAATGTTTGTTATCATCAAAATCACAGTATTTGGGTCCAGATTTGCAAATGGAATTTTAGTCAGCAGGCGGAGAGACTGTGGTTAGCAGGTGACGGGGGTTTGAGAGATTTTAGTCAATGGGCGATGGTGGTCAGAGGTACAGTAGTTTGCAGGTGACAGTGGACAGAGGGGTTGTAGTTGACGAACAATAGTGATTAAAGGGACTATAGTCGACGGACTATAGAAGTCGATGGGACCTTATTTAGCCTAGCATGTTTTTTATTTATTCAAGCGATACAAGTTTACATCAGGACGTTACCATCTAGACGTGTCAAGTCCATACTAAAGCCAACCAAAGACTCTCTCTCTCTCTCTAACTTTTTACGTTGCTCTCTCATATAAGAATCTTAGCCCTCGTGCTTCAAATACTCGCCCACCTTACATCCCTCTTTCTATTTATAAAATCCTTTCTATTACATTTTTCTCTCTCATCTCCATATAGTGGCGCAGGAAAAAAAATAATTAATAGTGACCAAGGAAAAGTAAGTAACTAGAAGCACCAAATCAAGTATAAAAACAAAAAAGCGAGACGGAGAGATAAATGGATGGACGCAGGGAAATTCTAAGAAGAGAGAGAACCAATACCCTTAAAAAGAAGATTATTCTTGAGGTTTTTGCCTTGCATCCTTATTATAATGTCCACCAATCCCGTTGCCTTTATTAACACAAGAAGGAAACCACAAACTTAATTTTCAAACTGTAAAGTTCCATCATAAATTTAAAATATAAATGGAAGTTCGGTCTATGCATTATTTGTCTCTAGTATTTAAACGGAGAATAAGCACTGATCTAAATAAACTATTTCATTTGTTCAAAATTGTTGTTGGCTTTCGCTAACTTCTTCATTTCCTGCTCATGTAACGTATTTGATTGATTATAATACATAAAATTTCATATAGTATTTCTCGCAGCAATCTTTATTTTGATCTACTACAATAGGAATGATTATAACAAATAAAATATTACAATCGATGTATCGTTCCTATTTTAAGTTTTATCCTTCATAATAAAAAAACTTAGTATTCGTTTTAAACAAAGTGATTAAGATATTCTTTGAAAACAACTTATGAGTAAGATTGAGATGAAGTCAATGGAGGAAACATAAAGAATTGGGACTGACTCTAGTTGAAGTGGAGGAGAATAATACACACACAAACACACACACACATAATCACCGTTTTAGGTTTATAAATAGGTAGCGATCAGGTAGTGATGAGAGTATTCCCTCTCAAGAATAGATACCTCAAACGACCTACTCCGAACCAGCGGAGGAACTAGCATGAGGAAAAAGATAGGCATCACTAATCCACGTTTGCCAAAAAGCTTGCCCAATGGCAACCATGAAGTTCCTCTCCAAGAAGACAGATCGGTATGCATCTTAGTCAGATCCTCACCCTTCAAGCTCGCCATACTCACCTATTGGAAATTGTTTGCCCCGGGGACTTCACACTTAATTCACCTACTACTATTAGACTCAAAGACTCTTGAACATCTCAAACACATTTTCTTGCCTTTCATGACAAGGTAACCTTGAGCCTCCTAGACCAATTATCGATCTAATAAAATAAATCTCCAGTTACAAGCCCATGTCCTCTAAAAACTCGGTCTCAAACTTGCCTTACAACTGCTTGCCTCTCTTGAGCCAACTCAACAATAAATTGTTCACTAGACCATTGATTTCATCCTCTTAGAGCTAATCACGAGGCAACACATGTTAGATTAGAGTGTAGCATTTTAAGGGTATTTTGTGTAATCTATATTTTTACTTTTCTCAATATAGTCTTCCCTATAGCCCTCAAAACTTTATAAATAAATGATAATGAGAAACAATTGAGGATCTTCTTTCTTTAGATCTTCTTTTTTGAATCTTTTTGGCCTCCTGAGTTTCTCTTCTTGTATTTCATATAGGGATAATGGAGATTCTATTAGCTTACTTGTGATACCCCGGGACTAATGGAAGAATTAAATTCCTATATTAAAATTGTAACTCAACTATAACGTAGAAAAGACCAGAGCTAACTACGAAATGTAAAACAACGAACATAGCCTAAACATCATCCTTTGATTTCTAAAAACTCACATATAATAATCCAATTTTCATGCAATCCTACATCAAAATAATTAAAATTGAATTACAAAGGAATACCTCAAATGTCTTAAATCATACTATCTCATCCATATATCTTCCTACTCCGTTAAGCCCTCCCCATTTTTTAAAATACTAGAGAAATATAATAATGTGAGAATCACTTACTCAGAAGACTTCTATCACAATGTCATATCAAATTAATGGTGTTTGAAAATATAATTTGCCTTGCAAGGAGCAAAATAAATCTAAATTAATTTTTTTTTGTGAAAATTGGGAATTAAATTTAAATTTCAATTATGAAGTCGAAAAGACCAATAGGGATAATATACCACCTTAGAAGGCGGGGATAAAATCTCCTAAAGGGTCCAGACCTGAAATTGCAGATTTTCTCTTGAATGTTGTAGCCTTATTTAATGGAGAATCACATATGACCCCAGAGGGTCAAAATGGAATTCAATCAAATATCGGATTACGATAATCAATAGAAGCAATCATTAGTTTCATATTTTAATGTAAGTTAACACATGATATAGCTCCCCTAAGAAAGAAGATATTATCTGTTAGAAATCATTCGATTATGACGATAACGTTCATTATAAGTTTGATTTCCCAAAAGAAATATTAATTGAGTATTGAAAAAAATTGACATGGATTTTAAATCTTCTACAAGTGCAAGACCTCATAGTTAATTACAACAAAGGAAACCAAAGTTTCCAATGAAAACTCTTTATTAAAATAATGGAAAATTTTGTTTGGGAAAATTCTAGGAGGGATTTCAAAGGAGTTGGAATCGAAATTTGAATAGGGAATGGATTAAGTTGAAACACTTATTTTATTAGTCAAAGAAGGAAGGGTGGGAGGCACTTGTAGAATCTTAAATAATTTAGAAGTGACTTGACAGAATCTAAAGGGGTGGGATTTAAATTTTGGATTGAGAGAAATTTTAATTTCAGTTGATTAATTTATTAGAAATTTGGGATTATATTCTCGGAGGTTGGGGTCTTAAAATTTAAAATTCTCCCTAGATCCTAAATCTATTTTGGGTACTGAGTGACAGGGATCAAACCTAACTATTACAATGCAAAATTTGGACTTACCCCGGACTGGATTAGGGAGTCAGCTAACCACCTTGCCGATTTAAAATGCATGAGTCTGGTTTAAATGAAAGAGTGGTAGGGATGTTGTTATTAAAATTTTTTTTAAGAATTGGGACCAACATGTAGTGTAAATCCTAGTTTATCCCTTAACTTATGTGGGGTGAAAAAGCTTAATAAAAATACAAATAAAATTTAAACATTTTTAGTGATTTCTAATGCAATGAATGTTGATCGAATAGATTAAATGCATAAAATGAATATGTAGCAGTTTTAAAAAAGGCTGGAAAATATTTTTCTCCTAGAGATTGCACAATATAACCTTGAGAGATCCGCACCATCAAAGGATAAGTGGACTGGCAAAACCCATAGGCGGGAATGTGCCTAATAAGAAAGAAAAGGTAAAATAAGCTTTATACAAACTCCTATTGATCTTATTTCTGTATAAGGTCACTAAGACCGACTTGGGTTTCTTACTGGTGACCTAATGACTGGAAAGTGTCTACTTCCTAATCTATAGGTCCAAGGTAAGACCAAATTCAATCCATATCAAACTCAACTCCACCCTCCAAGTTAAATTTTCACTCCAATCCCAATCAACCCCTTTAATCAACCTTCAATCACACTCCAATCCCATCCAATTAACAACAATCATCCCTTTGATTGTTAATGACGTGGATAATTTAGTTCCAACCATCTAAATCCAAATCCAATCTAATTCGAAAATTCCAAAACAAATCCAAGGGCTAAAGACCAAGATCATGAAATCCTTTCCAAGAGAATTTCTGATCTCCTTGAATCTAGCCTAATGACCTCCATTAGGACCTACTGACTAATTTAAGGGTATTTTGGTCTTTTCCAATAATCTAATATGACCTAACCATGTAAAACTCCAAAATTCATCCTAATGGATCCTAAATTACTTTAGGAACACATTGGATCCAAACTTACATTTTAGTTTGACCTGGTTGACCATCCCAACCATGGTTGACCAAAATGCCCCCTTAAGGGTTCAAATGGCTATTTTAAACCAAATGAATTTATTTTGGCATGAGACCATTTCCATTGAGTTGAAATGGTCAATTTGAACTTAATGAACCCAAAATTTGACCCTAGGTCAACTTACTTGACCCAGTCAACCAAGTTTGACCTAATCTCCCAAACACCTCCAACTTCCCCAAAGTTCTTGACCAAGATCATTCCAAGTTAATTTAGACCTGTGGGGATGACCCATTGGACTCCCAAGAGACCCCTCTTGAGGACCCATGCTTTAGGCCCACTTGGGTTAGCCTTTTGGCTTGATCCAAGTGCCTAAAGAGTGGTTTTCTTTGAGCCATTTCCTAGTCTAATCCAAATTGAACCCAACCAATGGTATCATTATGTTCCCCATGACCCATGCACCTACCCTAGTTTACCCAACCCTTGGGTCATCTTGGGTTAGGAGTTAGGTTAATCGAAAGTAATCAAAACCACATGGGATTGAGCTAACTCCCATCTTAAGCCAAATTGAACCTTGGCAACACCTCGACTAGTTGGCCCTAGTTCTAACACACCTACCCTAGTCAACCTAACCCTTGGGATGACTTGGGTCAACCATTGGACTAGCCCAAAGGGGACAAAAACCACTTTGACCCAAGCCTTGCTACACTATAGACTGAATTAGATCCAATTAACCCTTTCATTGGGTTCACCAAGACCTAGCCTATCTCCCCTACCAACCCCAGGCTTTGGCTTGATCATGGCTGAGTCCAAACTGAGTAGATTTGGGTCAACCCAAGACCTCCAACCAAGCCAGCCCCTTCCAAGCTTAATTGAGTACATATTCAAGCTCACCATATCCCCATCGACCTTTCCAAATCAGCCTGATCCAGACCCTGGCTGGCTGCGACAAGAACAAATAGGAATGAGCTCCAATGCCCCCCCCCCTATCTCTGGCCTCATCCAAAGGCTGGGCTCATTGTATTAGATCTCACAAACCTTTAAGAGGATGTCCCCTTCCACCTGGATGCCATCTAATGACTTGCCCAATCCATCTCGGTCGTCCATGGCCACGGGAATGAGTTATATAGGGTAGCTCAATCCAGATGCATTCATTTGCTTCCAAGCTTTTAAAAATCCTCCCCAGAGCTCCTAGAGCATTCCTTGGTCATTTCCCAATCTCCCAGCCTCTTCCACTGACTCATTCGAGCGAACTCTGGTGAAGTCTGTGCAGGGTCCGCTCGAAGTCATACTTCTAACCATCTTCCAATCTCAGCATTCAGAGGAGAACCATTCACCTTCTTCCCTTGAAGCTTCTTGAGAGAAAAACCCATCCATTGGAGCATTCTCCATGGCGAGAACTCTATCCTAAGCTCCCTAGATAGGTATGTTAGTCAAGTGTAAAGGAAAACTTCATGCCAATAGATTTCCACCGTTAGATTGAAGGTTTTTATCTCCCTGATTCTCTCAAGGAAATTTAGAAAGATTTTGCTGGTGGGATCTCTCGAATCTTACTGGAGAAGCCCTATGGATATAAGATCACGCAAGAGGTGGAAGACATAATCAAAGCCATTGATTTTGATCAACAGCTTTGATTAGATCTCGCATTCTTGGAGTGGGTTTAATCTCAACCGTTTGATTTGATGTTGGATGGCAACAGTTAATCCCACATTATCCAGTTAGCTGCCAATGATTGATCGGCTAATCAAATGCAGCCCATATGGAAAAGTGTGACTAACTTAGTAATTGGGTATTTATTAAATCCAAAAATTCAAGGGGAACTTAAAAAAAACTAGATCTCTTAATCCACTTGACCAAATTAGGTGTTCTTATGCTCGTTGAAAAGATCTTAGAGAAATATACAAAAGCTTTATGGTCTTAAGCCTTGATCTTGTCTGTGTTAATATCAACTTTTTATTTGAAGGTTTTTAGTATTATTACATTTCTATGTAAATTTTTTGTCACCATGGTTTGGGACTTTTGGGGATTGAATTTGGGCATGCCTCTAACTTGTCAAAATTTTCTCCCACCTGTTTGAGGAGTCTTAGGGCATTTTTTGTGTCAATTTGATTTTAAGGGTCATGGTTTGGCCTATAAAATCAAGTTGATACTTTGAATTTTCTAATGGGATCTAGGGTCTCATTTTTGGTGTGATGATATTTCTTACCATAAGAAATGTAGAGCCACTGATTTTTTTACCGCAATCAGAGCTTAGGATAGGTCCCTAGGATTTTTTTTAGAAGTCACTTTAGGTGGCTCGGTTAGCTACCTTTTAAAGTTCCACTTGTGCTCAAATTTAGTGTGTTTGGACCTTGAGTTTAGGTGATTTCATGGTTTAAATTTCACTGTATTCGATGCTCATTTGGTCCACAAATTAGGAACCCCAAAATCCCCCCTAGATTTAACCTAGAACCTTAAGTAATTCACTAAAAATTCATGTTAAATCTAAAAAAATTAGTTAAGGATTTCATTTGACCATATTTTAACCCTTAATGTAAGAAAAATAAGACTATAATTAGTTAACCCTTAATTTCACCTTAATTCAAATTTTAAAGTAAATTAATAATTAATTTAAATAATTAATTAAAAATATTTAAAATTCTAAAAAAAAAATCCTAAAATGCTTCAAGACAATCTCTTAGGCCACTTCTAACCTTTGGAGGTGGTTCAAAGAGGTTTGGGAGTGATTTAGATCAAAATTTAAAAATCCCTTTAATTAAGGCAGTTTGAAAATCACAAAAACATATTTATACTTTAAAAAATTATAATTAATTCCAAAAAATTATAATTCAATCAAACTCAAAACCATTCTACTCTAATTAAAACCTGGTATTTTTTTAAAAAATTTTAAATCTCAAAAATGAAGTTGAAGTCCAAAAATTTACTTTTGAACCCTTAATTAACAAATTAAAATAATCCCAATAATTCTTAAAAATCCAATAATCAATAAATTTTTTAGAAAAATTTGATTTGATTAATAAAATCCTTAAACAATATACTAAAACATAATAACTACTCCAAAGATAAAGTTTTTAGGATGGACTACTCCAGGCTGCAAGCTACGTGTCATAAGGAGGTCTGGTTCCTCGAGCTTGGTGGCACAATGTCATGAATGGATTCAATGGAATGTAAAATATCAAAATGAAGTCACTTTTAATTATGTAACTAAATTAAAATTTTTAATTCAACTACATAAATAAGGTTTTTAGGATGGACTACTCCGGGCTGCAGAGCCATATGTCTTAATGAGGCATGGTTCCTCAAGCCAGGTGGCACAATGTCATAAACTTGTTGATGGAAAACATAAACTAATTTAACTTAAAAATTAGAAATTAATTAATTAAGATTAATTAATCCTTAATTTCTAACCAAATAAAGCAACTTAATCAACCCAATTGCTGCAGGGTACCCAGGCCTGTGAGGCTGTTAACTTAGCCCCAAAGATGGTGAAATAAACTTTACGATCTCGGTGAGCAACAAATGTAGTAATCATTTAACAATTAAAATATATCATTAATTAAGCTTTAGCACATTAATATTTAAACTCAAACATAAATCTCCCTCTCAACATTTAACAAACTCAAACATAAGACAATCTCAATAAATAACACATTTTAGGATCTACCATAGCCACACGACCTTCTACACACACTTTAGATGATTTTTTAAAATAACTGACTATAGATCTAGGCTAGGTTGATGCTTACTTTTTTTATGTGTGCTGGGTTTTTGAGATTTTATTACATGTTGTGATTGAAATATTTGATGTGAGTGTTTATTTACTTTTACTACACTCTATGGATTGATGATGTGATTGGCTATTAGATTATCCTTAGGTTAGAAACAATCTGGATGCTCACTGAGTTTTTTAAAGTTTGTTAGGGATGTTAAGCCCTATGAACGTAGTCCCAAGCTAACCAAGAGGGGGGGGGGGTGAATTGGTATTTTAAAATTTCTTTTCACAAAGAATGAAAATCACATAAACCAAAATCACACCACAAAAATAAATGCGGAAATAAAAGTGTGGAAGCAAGAAAACAAGAACACAAGAATTTATAGTGGTTCGGTCAACTCGACCTACGTCCACTCCCCGGAGGCGCCCTCCGAGTATTGCACTACAAACGTGACTCTCCTTTAGCCCCCACAGCTAGGCGGAGAAGCCTTTATAAAGCACCTCCTTTTTGCCACCCCATCAAGGCAGAGAACCTAGATCCTTTTGCTTCCTCCGGAAGCTGGCAGAGAACTACAACCAAAAGCTAACTCCTTACCTCCACCGACCCTTCCATGGACAAGAACTTCTAGACGAAGAAGAAGCAGAGCGATCCTTGAAGAAACCCTTGTGAATCCCCTCACAAGATCTTATCTCTCTCCCTCTCTCTCTTTCTCTCCTCAAGGCCTTCTCAGGTCAAGGTAGCAACCAAAGGTCTTACAAAAAGTTGAACAAGAGTTCTTAAAAAGAAGAGCTTCAAAGGAGCTCATTAATTGCAAGTTGCCGACATTATCGTCCAGGCCGATATGGACATCGTCCTGGCCGATCAGTACAAAACTCAAAAGATCGGCCAGAGTATCGCCCTGGATGCAAAATTGGACGATTGAAAATTGGCTTGATCGTCCCGGCTAATTAGTTAAAATCAGAGAAAAATCGTCCAGAGCATCGCCCTGAATTCGAGCTGGCCGATATTTATCGTCCTGAAGTAACCAAGGTTTTTGAATAGATCCTCCAGGATGATATGATCGTATCAATCAGCCTTAATTACTCCCTTGATTTCCTGATCAATTAAGGCATAATTTTTGAATATTGTCCAGGCCGATCAGAGATCGTCCTGGCCGATAATTTAAAAATACAGTATACATTAATTATCTATGGCTGCAGCTTCTTTCTGTTTTGAGCTTATCATCCTGGCCGATACACGTATCGTCCAGGCCGATATGTTAATGTCGGCTACCTTAATTAAGAATCCTTATTTAGACTTTCTATTTTAAGCCTGATCATTCAGGATGATGTAAATATCGTCCTGGCCAATATGAGTAAAAATAGAAATTCTAATTCTCTCAAGTGTGTGTGTGGGGGATTATTTAGCATCAGTCTCTTTGACTATTACAAATAGACTCAAGAAGAGAAAAAATAAAGTACAGACTGACTCAATCCTAAACCTACGCAATCTTGAACTGGCTTCATTTGTTTGTATGATCTCTTCGATTTCTGAAAAGTTAGAATAACCAAGTAGTTCAAGAAAATCAATAGTGTTTGTCAATCATCAAAACATAAGTCATGAAAATAGATTTGCAACAATCTCCCCTTTTTTGATGATGGCAAACACAAGTAGGAAAAACTCAGAAAAATAATTCACTAGAAATTCAAAGTTACAAGCACATACCCTTTTTCCTACCACATTCTACTCCCCCTTTTGTCATCACAAAAAGAGGGTCCAGACACACAAAAGAAAAAGAGAAACATCACAAAAGAAACTAAAACAGACTAAAAAGACAAACTACAAAAAACAGGAAACAAACAGCAGAAAACACAGACTAGAAAAACGAGGGACCCTGATCATTAGATGGAGGTGGTGGAGGTGGCTGCTGATAGTAGCTGGCAAGCGTGATAAACTGAGCATTGAACCAGGCAACTTCATGGTCATGCTACTGCTGCTGGTTTCCTGTGCAGCAACATAGGCGTCAAAGCGGGTCTCCCATCGAACAAACCTCTGAATCAACTGATCAACCGGTGAGTGCTGGTGGAGAGGAACAAGATCAGGAATGGGAGCAGGAGCGGGAGCCTCCTCCTCTCCAGCCCCCCGACCTTCCCCATCTCTAGGGTGGAGACGATTACTATGAAGGGTACTGAATGAACTGTTTGAGTAGAAGGGAGTAAGGAGGTTAATGGTAGGCAGCTTGATCCTCTGCCTCCCTGAATCGAGGGTCCAGAGTGGCCCTCGAGGAACTCCCAGAAGCCTGTTGAACTCGTTTCCCACCGGCCATTGCAAAGGATTAGCAAGGAGACACATGAGGAGAAAGGATGAGGTGAAAAAAAATGGCTGGATCGGCCAAAATATAAAGAAACGGCCATATCGTCCAGTCCGATCGCATAATCGTCCAGGCCGATATGGCTCAATAATTACGTACAGGCCGATTGGTCAAAAAGGCGGTCTGATCGTCCAGGCCGATCAGATATCGGCCAGGACTATTAAACACAGGCGATCGTCCCAAGGAGATAATTCGGACGACCGTTGAAAAAGCAGATCGTCCGGGCCGATTAGGTGTATCGTCCGGGACGATGCACAATAATTGATCGTACCGGCCAAAGTTAAAACATTTTAAATCACTGCCCGCGTATCATCCAGGACGAACAGTGGATCGGCCAGAATGATTGTCCAATAATGGATCGTCCGGGGCTGATTTTAAAGATTCAAACGTGCTGACACGTGGATCGTCCAGGACGATCCAGTGTATCGTCCAGGACGATTCACATAAAATGTATCGTCTAGATGAAATATTCTATCGGCCAGGACTTTCATCATGATTGCAACAGAGTTCGACCAGATCGTTCAGGACGATATGGTATCGTCCAGGACGATGACTTACAGCAAGCACAGAAAAGACCAGCAGATGGAATTTGAAGAGATTTTGTCCTATCATCCAGGATGATAAAAGTATCAGCCAGGACGATGTGACTAGAAAATAAAACCAAGGAAAAGATGGTGATGATCAAGGCACTCAAAAAATAAAACAAAAGAAAAACATACAAAAACACAGTAAAAGAAAGCAAAAACACAACGAGTAAAAAAAACGAATATTTTTTAATTTTAATTTTTCTAATTTTTTTTTGTTTTATGGAGGTATCATATAAGAAGTTAAAAAAAATTAAACTTTAGAGTTCCACAAGATCAAGGAGTTTAGCCAATCCTAATCAGACAAAGGTAAAATATCCGATTCTGTTAACCCTTGATCAGACGTTCTTTATGGTACAAATTTTCTTTTGAAAACAAAAGGTCTTAACTCAGAATAAACCTAATCGGGCAAAAAGAAGATTCAATCAAAACTTGTTTACAAAAAAAAATCTCATAAATAATAAAACAAAGTAATTTTTCTCAATCATGAAACTTGAAATCAAGTCTTTGAAAATCTCATATAACCCATAAGTTCTTCTAAGTTTTAAAAGTTTTAAAAAGAGAGGATAGCTTGCTTTTTAGTGGGCTTATTTTATGCCTCTTTTTTTTTTTATTTGGCTCTTTGAGCATCTTGATTTTTGATACACATTTGTGTATATATTTTTCTTTTTTAATTTGCCATCATTGGCCTCTTTCCTTTTTAATTCTTGCAAGCTAAAAAGCTCTTTTGTAAACTCTTAAAAGAAGCTCAGTTGTGAGTATATCCTCCAAATATTAGAGAATAAGAGCTCTCTCTCTAACATAGGGAAGAATAACCCACAAAATAAAACTAAAGAATCATATGATCAGTGCAAGAGCAAGATCTCAAATAACTTGAGAGATATATAAGAACTTTGGATATTATGCATAAGATAGATTTTTTGTAGCAAGATAAAAGAATCTTAGTTTCAAAAAACCATTGGCTAAAGTGAGTTAGGTTTTTGTTTAGAGAAGAAAGTCATACCACTAAACAAGGTCGGAAGGAGGGAAACCATTAACGATGTTTCTTCCTTTAACCAATTTTAGAAAAGCTAAACACAATCCTCAAAACTCCAAAATCTAAAATCTTGAAAAGTTTTAACATATTGAAAGCCAATTTTAAAAGCACATTGAAAACAAAACACATTAAAAAAAACTACAAAGAAGAAATAAAACACACTGAAACAAAAACACATTTCAAGAAATTATTGAAGCAGCAGGTTTAAGAATTTATGAGCTGCGAGCCTTCATATGTCCAGTTATCCTATGCTCCCACAAGGTCTTTGGTGAGAGCACACCTGCAAAACTCAACAACAGTCAGATTTAAGAACCCAAACTGGTTTGGGCCCCTTCTTAGAAGAAGTAGAATGCAATGCAGGTATGATATGCTGTGAATCATGCATCTTAGGTCTCCACACCCAATGTGTACTACGGTGAACGGTGCAAGTGTGTGAGATGTGTCCTAGCATGCCACAAGAAAAACATCTAATTCCAGGAAAAGGATTTCTTAAATGATTTGAGTTATAATGCCTCTTCCTAGGTTCTGGCTTAGGATCAAAAGTAAATGTCATCCAATTCTCTTTATATGTATCCAAATCATTTTGAATCCTCAAGTTAGTTCTTTTTAATGCATCATTATCAATCCTCAAATTTTTCTCAATCTCTTTAGATTTCTTAAGATCAGAATTTAGTGAGGTGTGTGAAGCTTTTAATGCATTATGTTCATCAATTAATTTCAAAATGCTTTTTTATTTAAATCATCAAATTCATCAAGAAGAGCCATGTGATTTGAATCCATCATTGCATGATCTTTGAGAAAAACTTCATGCTCTTTTTGTAAATTCAAAAGTTCTAATTTTAGGCTTGCATGAGTTTTCTTGAGTTTTTTGTATGATGTATGTATTTTCTTATAAATCTCAAACAATTTATCATAGGTTGGTTTACATACCTCTTCCTCATCACTTTGCTCAAGATGATCTTCCCCTATTAAGCATAGGTTTGTAGTCTCTTCCTCTGGTTCAGTACCAGATTCTGCCCAGAAAGCCTTTTTAACTCTTTTCTTATCCTTCTTAAACTTAGGTTTCTCCTCAATCTTTTCCTTGCTTGTGTTATCTTGAAGTGTCGGGCAATCGGCTCTCACATGTCCAGGTTTCCTGCATTCAAAACAAAAACAACATAAGAAGATCCTTTAACATGTTTATGATCCTTACCTTTTCTCCAATTTTGATGATGCTTTTGTTTCTTCCTTAGAAAGCTTTTGAATTTGCCTTGTGATGAAGGAAACTTCATCGCTTTCAACCCGGAAGATTTAGAATCCGATTTGTGCTCCTTTAATGCAACTATTTTTTTCCTTCTTTTTCTCACCTGCATCAAGATTTCTTTGATTCACCCCTTGCTCGTAAGCAATGAGTGAGCCAAGTAAGTTATCAATAGAATAAGTGTTCAAATCCTTAGATTCAGTGATTGCAGTGATTTTAGCATCATACGATGAAGGCAAACATTTCAAAATCTGTTAACTTTTTCATAGTTTGAAAGTTCTTTTCCTAATGCATGTAGTGAAGTAACTATCTGAGTAAACCTTGTACATGTCAGAAATCGATTCATGAGGTTTCATACGAAAAAGTTCGTAGTCATGCAAGAGAATATTCAAACGGGATTGTTTAACCTCATTTGTACCTTCATAGGTGATGCACAATTTATCCCAAATCTCTTTACCAGTTTTGCAAGTGGAGACACGCATGTAATCCTCAGATTTTAAAGCACAAAAAAAGCAGTTCAAACATTTTGCATTCAATTGAGCTAAATCTCGTTCATCGAAAGTCCATTCAGAAAAAGAAACTTCAGTTTTAACACCATTAATTTCACGAGAAGGTGGAGAATAACCTTCTTTGATAAGCATCCACATGCGATAATCAGTAGATTGTAAAAATGTTGACATGCGGGTTTTCAAAAAATCAAAAGGTTGGTTATCGAACAGGGGAGGTCGGGTAATAGAATACCCTTCCGTAGTATTACGATTCTCAACGTTAGCCATGGATCAAATTCAAAAAGTTTTCAAACTTAAATTTTTGAATCCCGCTCTGATACCACTTGAAAGTTTATTAGGGATGTTAAGCCCTATGAACGTAGTCCCAAGCTAACCAAGGGGGGGGGGGGGTGAATTGGTATTTTAAAATTTCTTTTCACAAAGAATGAAAATCACATAAACCAAAATCACACCACAAAAACCAAATGCGGAAATAAAAGTGCGGAAGCAAGAAAATAAGAATACAGGAATTTTTATAGTGGTTTCGCTCAACTCAACCTACGTCCACTCCCCGGAGGCGCCCTCCGTGTATTGTGCTAAAAACTTGACTCTCCTTTAGCCCCCACAGCTAGGCGGAGAAGCCTTTACAAAGCACCTCCTTTTTACCACCCCGGCAAGGCAGAGAACCTACCTCCTTTTGCTTCCTCCTGAAGTTGGCAGAGAACCACAACCAAAAGCTAACTCCTTACCTCTACCGACCCTTCCATGGATGAGAACTTCTAGACGAAGAAGATGCAGAGCGATCCTTGAAGCAACCCTTGTGAATCCCCTCACAAGCTCCCCCTTACAAGATCCTCTCTCTCTCCCTCTCTCTCTTTCTCTCCTCAAGGCCTTCTCTGGTCAAGGCAGCAGCCAAAGGTCTTATAAAACGTTGAACAAGAGTTCTTAAAAAGAAGAGCTTCAAAGGAGCTCATTAATTGCAAGTTGTCGACATTATCGTCCAGGCTGATATGGACATTGGCCTGGCCGATCAGTATAAAAATCAGAAGATCAGCCAGAGTATCGCCCTGGATGCAAAACTGGAAGATTGAAAGTTGTCTTGATCGTCCAGGCCGATCTCACGATTGTCCCGGCCGATCAGTTCAAATCAAAGAAAAATCGTCCAGAGCATCGCCCTGAATTCGAGCTGGCCGATATTTATCGTCCTGAAGTAATCAAGATTTTTGAATAGATTGTCCTGGCCAATCCTGCGATCGTCCAGGACGATATGATCGTATCAATCATCCTTAATTATTCCCTTGATTTCCTGATCAATTAAGGCATAATTTGTGAATATCGTCCAGGCTGATCAGAGATCGTCCTGGCCAATAATTTAAAAATACAGTATACCTTAATTGTCTATGGCGGCAGCTTCTTTCTGTTTTGAGCTTATCGTCCTGGCCGATACACGTATCATCCAGGCCGATATGTTAATGTCGGTTGCCTTAATTAAGAATCCTTATTTAGACTTTCTGTTTTAAGCCTGATCGTCCAAGAAGATATAAATATCGTCCTGGCCTATATGTGTAAAAACAGAAATTCTAATTCTCTCAAGTGTGTGTGTGTGTAGGGTTACTTAGCATCAATCTCTTTGACCATTACAAATAGACTCAAGAAGAGAAAAAACATAGTACAGACTGACTCAATCCTAAACCTACGCAATCTTGAACTAGCTTCGTTTGTTCGTCCGATCTCTTCGATTCCTAAAAAGTTAGAAGAACCAAGTAGTTCAAGAAAATCAATAATGTTTGTCAATCATCAAAACATAAGTCATGAAAATAGATTTGCAACAGTTTTCTGTAGGTGGTTGTGCTCATGGGGGGCAATAAAAGGGGCCTAATAAATAATAATCATTATAAATACTACAGGTGCTTTAGCTTGCATAGCCCCCAAATAAATAAGAGCATGGCCAAGCGTGGCTAGATTGAGTAATTTTAATTTCATTATATAACTACTTGGGACTCTTTTATATTTAAATGCTTGAAATTATCGTATAAGAGAATCTAGATTTTTTTTTATCAAATGTAATTAATTCATGGTTAAGGGTTGTGAAAGAGTCTTTGAGTTTGGGATACTTAGATCCAAAATTGAATTCCAAAGAAGAAAGGATTCCCTTTAGAGGCATAGTCCTTTTCCATTTGGAAGCTCAATTTTGTATCCCTACACTACCCAAAGTGGGAAGAATAACCTCTCCCTTAGGGGTAGAGTTCTCTTTCCCATTTGGGCACCCATGTGCAATGATTACAAGGAGCCTAAGGAGGAGGAGATCGAGGAACTGAGGACATAAGAGTTTTGCACTCAAAGTCTGCTTGTGTCTATCCTAGGATTAAAATATAGGTTTGTGGTGCCTGACCACTTTTAATTTATGCTTTTCTGGGTTGTAAAAAGCAAATCAGTTTGCCTATGGATATTTATTAATTAATTGATTATATTGATATATGAGTTGATTTGATTGCGTAGAAGATTGCCTTTTTTCCTAGTTTCTTAGTTATTGTGTGCCATTTTAGTTTTAGCATTAATATACGAAGTCTCATGAGGATGCGTAAAATTTTTACAACTTAAATTTAAATAAAATCTTTTATGATAACTTAGAAATTCTAACTATCTAAGAAGTAAGCTTGGGACCATCGAGAGTTCGTATAACATATTTTTCTACTCTTCTCTTTATTTTGTTAGGCATCACCCCACTTGTTAGTTTTGGTAGACCATCTGGCTTAAAATTGCTTTATTCCAATTTCTAACTATCTAAGAAGTAAGCTTGGGACCACTGAGGGTGCAGATCTATCAAGGAGAAACTATGCAATCTCTATGATAAAAACTATTTTATTCCTTTTTAAAATTGCTTTATTCCAATTTCAAGTACTAATCGTGTCAATTAAAATGTATTATAATAAAAACTCATTTAAAAGAGACTAAATTTTATTTACATCTGTCTTTAGCTTTTTTAACCAACATAAGTCAAGGGACCAATTCGGATAAGTTCTAGATGTTGTTCCCAATTTTAAAAACCCTTAATAAAAATATACCTACCACTCTTTCATAAAAATGACTAGAGTCATGAATTTAAAATCAACTAGTTGGTCAACTGGCTCCCCAATCTAGGCTGGGACAAGTCCAGGTTTTTGCATTACATTAGTTAGGTTTGGGTTACCATTATTTGGTGACCAATTTATATTTAGGATCCAGTGAAAATTTTGAATCATAAGACCCCAACCTCCAGAAATACAATCCCAAATGTTTAATAAAATGCTCAACTCAAATTAAATTTTTTCTCAATCCAAAATTAAAGCCCAACACTTAGATTTGGTCGAGGCACTTCTGAATTGTTTAAAAATCTCAAAGTACCTCTTACCCTTCTTCCTTAGGCTCCAAAATATGTGTTCAATTTTGCTCCAATCCCATCCAAAATTTTGTTTCATCTCCTTTGAAATCTCTCATAGAAAAACTCTAAATAAAATTTGCCATTATTTTAAATGAGAGTCTTCATAGGGGATTTTGATTTCCTATGATATAATTAATTATGAGGGCTTGCGCTTGTATGAGATTTAGAATTCGCATTCACCTTTTTAAAATAGATTTTTAAAACTCAAAATTAATCTTCCTTGAGAAAATAAAGTTGATAACTATCATTATCATTATTTTCTATCGATCTATAATAAGTGATATTTTCTCTTCTTGGATAGATATATCATTCACTATAATGATTTGGGATATGAAATTAATGATCTCTCATCCAGACTATAGTAGTTGAATACTAATAGAATCTCATTTTGACCCTTTAGGATCTTATGTGAATTTTATTTAAATTCAACTACTACAATCAGGATGACAACTTTCGATTTTGTCATCTAAACCCATTAGCAAATGATATCTTTGACTTTAAGGTCAATATATTATTTATAATGAGGTGTTCAATTTTGAGAGTGTAAATTTAAAAATCAAATTTCTCAAATAAGTTTAAATCTTTCAAAAACCTCCATTCAAAACTTCCACCAATAACTCACAGTGGTTCCGGGCTTACTTCATAAATCGTTAGAATTTCTATATGAGCTAAATATTTTAATTTGATTTAAGTAGAAAAATTTATCAAGCTTACCCTCACGAGCTTCCTTGTATCAAGAATAAAATAAAAAATACACACAAATTCAAAAAAAAAAAACTATGAAAATCAGGCAAAATCCCAGATGCAATCAAGTCAAATCAAACACATTAATCAATTAAATTAATTCCTTAAAGTAATATATGTAGGAAAATGCCCTAATTATTACGTCTTAGATTTACAAAAATTAAAATTTGCCGGGCACCACTAACCACAAACCCAAATTCTAATCCTAGGGCAGTCACAAGTGATTTTAAGTGGGATACTCTTTATCTTCAATTTCTTGATCTTCTCCTCTTTAGGCTCTTTGGATTTGTTGTGGCTGGATACCCAATGGAAAAGGAAACTCTTCCCCCAAAGGGGAGGTTATTTTTTCCCCTTCGGGCATTAAAATAATAAAAAATTAAGCTTCCAAATAGAAACGGACTATCCCCTTGAGGGGTATCCTTTACGCTTTGGAATCTAATTTTGGATACCTGTATCCCAACTCAAAGACCAGCTTTCATAATTCTTAACTTTAAACGAATTACATTGATATAAAAATAAAAATCTAAACTCTCCTACTAGGATATCCTAAGCATTTAAGAAAGATAAAACACATCTCAATCAGTTTATATATGTATAGTTAAGTAAGTTACACTTGAATATACTCTTATTTATTTGTGGGCTAAGCAAGCTGAAGCACATGTAGCAGTCATATAATTATTAAATTTTAGCCCCCCTTTTTTATTGCCCTACACGAGCATGGCCATATGCTAAAAACTCAGTGATCAACCAGAACTATCCTTACCTAAGGGTAAACTGTCATCTAACATATAAATTCATAAAGTGTAGTAAAATTAAATAAATACTCACATCAATAAAATTTTAATCACAACATGTAATGAAATCCTAAAAAAGTTAGCACACAATGATAAAGTAAACACCAGCTAGCCTAAGTTAGAGTTGGTTGTCCTAATAAATCATTTAAAATGTGTGAGAAGGCTGTGTGGCTGTGATAGATCCTAAGCTGGGTAATTTGTCAAATAGTTTTTGATGTTCGAGTTTGTTAAAGGTCAATATGGAAACTTTGTTTAGAGTTGAAATATTAATGTGTTAAGGTTTATTTTGGAATGCATCTTTTTAGTTTGATTGATTAAATAAATTTGATTCGTTAGAGATTAGAAGAGCAATGGATTTTAGCTAATTTGATTAGTTTTCAATTTTAAGGATTAAATTAATTTAGATTTTTCATCAACCATTTCGTGACATTGTGTCATGAAGCTCAAGGAACCAGGCCTCCTAAGTACACTTAGCCCCACAGACCAAAGTAGTCCATCCTAAAAACTTGGTTCATGTAGTTGGATTAAAGATTTTAGTTTATTTAAAAAATTTAAGAGTCATTTAAATTTAAAGTTTCACACTTCTTTGAATACATTCGTGGCATTGTGCCATCAAGCTCGAGGAACCTAGCCTACTAAGGACACTTTGCCCCGAAACCTGAAGTAGTCCATTCTAAAAACTTCATCTTGGAGTGCTTTTTGTTTCTTAAAATGTTGGTTAATTTTTTTTATTAAAAAAATTTGTTTTTTCTAGAATTTTAACAAATTATTGAATTTTTAGAATTATTTGAATTATTTAAACGCATTAATTAATGGGGCCAAAAGTTAACTTTTTAAATTTAAGTTATTTTTTAAGTTTCAAATTTTTAACAAATATTAGACCTTAAGATGAGCAATTAGACTATTAGTTTGTTAGATTTAGAGAATTCTATAAAAAGTTATTATTTTTTGAAGTTTGAACCTAATTTTGAACTACAGTTGACCTGAAAGTTGAATTTTTGACTTTGACTTAATTTTAGAGATTTTACATTTTTATAAAATACTAGATTTTAATAGAACTGAAATTCATTAAATTTGTTTTCTATAATCTTATACAAATTTTTCAAAGTTTGGATATCTTTTTTATTTTCTAAAATTGCCATATTAATGTGATTTTTAAATTTCATTCCAAATCAGTCTCAAACCTCTTTGAATCAACTCCAAATTTCAGGAATAAACTAAGGGGATGTTTCCAAGCATTTTGGGATTTTTAGAGTTATTTATTTATTTATTTATTTAATTAAATGAATTAATTGTCAAGTTTCCTTACAAATTAAATTAAATTTAAATTAAAGATGATTTGATGGGGATTATAATATTTATCTATTAGGGGTTTAATCATGAACATTTTGATATATTGTATGAATTATTTGGACTTACATTGAATTTATTATGAATTTTGAAATACTAGGCTTAATTAAGGGTTGATTTTGGATTAGTTGAATCCCTAGCTTAATGACTTTTGAAATTAGAAAATTCTTAGCCTAGGATAGGTGTTGTCACAATGTTTAAGTGTTGTGAGTCTCACCCCTATCGGATGTATAGCGAAACTCCTATGGTTTTCCTAAAACTACTAAAACTTTGTCCTTAATTATTGTCCTTAGATTGTCACTATATTGAATGGGATCAAAATGGGAGGTTTATAACCCTTAGCACAAGCATACAACCAGCCACACCATGAAAAATAATAGTAATATATATGTGACCTAAATCTAAGTGCATAGAATTAGGTGAGTTTCTAAATGTTTGGGTTAACCCATGACCCAAATACTTAGAGATTAACCTAGAGAAACACTTCCCCATGATGCTACTCTTTATATACCATGTAAAATGAGGCATCTATAATGGGTTTCATTAATCAAATACAAGTGCAAGACAAGTACCTAACCATGAAATATTCAAATTTAAAATAAAAAAGGGAATTATATGCAAATGACCAATAGAATTGCTTTTGCCCCGATTGATCAAAATCATTCGTCAAGCTCCATTTAAAAGTTCTATTGAGGGTTAAGATAGTTGAACGAAATGGAAAATACAATCATAGTATATCATTAACTAATTGCATTGAACTCAAATGACCCTAGAAAAATTAGAGGATGTCAAGGATAGGGTCCCAACATCCCATGCAAAAATTTGGGTCAAATTGATTAATAAATATTTAATTAAAATAAAAATATTTTTTTTTTAAAAACCCTCAATACTTGTTAAACATTAATTCAAAATAGTTTTTTTTAATAAAGAGCTCATTTTGCTTAATCCATAGAGCCCACAATCTTAAAAATCCATTATAAAATAAATTTGTTATTATTTTAGGAAGTTAATTACATTTAAAAAATTTTAAAATTTAATTTTATTAAGTTTAAACCAAACGAAGGTGGCCTACCTAGTGCAATCCAGATAGTCGGATCGGAATTGCGGATCAGGTGTAGACAAAGCATCATACGAGTTGTTGGATCAAAACCATGGGCTTTAATTTCAAATGATTGCACTGGCAATCATTAGCAATGATTGGGGGGATGCAATGAAATGCTGATGCGTCACTAATTCGAGAAAGAACATTACAACAACTATTAGATCACCTGTGGTTTGTATTAAATGGCTCAGATTGATCCACATGAAAAATAAGACTATGAGATCAAATCTACAGTCAAATTAAATGATAAAATGAAAAAATCAAGGCCGTTAATCAAATAATCAATGGTTAAAAAATGTACTGTACATGTAGACTGCGTATTTAACCCTAAAATTTAAAAAGGATCCATTTTCTAAACCAGCTCAGTCAAACAAGATGAAATTTTGACCAGAGCTAGCCTTAGTGAAGAACACTCATAGGGGAGTGTTCGTTTGGTTTAAAACTAGCTTTTCAAAAAGCTATTTTAATCTAAGTGATTAAAGCTAGGGTTAGACTTTTACATTGATCCAACTGGTGGACTTAGGAACTTTTTAGTTTTCTGAGCTTGTGGACTATTCTTATATAAGACTCCAGAAGAAATCTATGGCCAAAAATGTTTGGATCGATGGCTAGGAGGATGGACCATAATGGGTGGTTAGTTCTTAAGAGAAGTCATCGCAGGTAACGTGCAACCACTTTGGATTTATAGTGGAAAGGGAGAGTAGCTTTTGTGGAAGCAAAATGAAATGAGAGGTTGACTGGAGAGGGATAAAGTGGAGAGATAATGCTAAGTGTAGAATTAGTCTCAAAATGAGTCTTTTGTTTTATTCAAATGTCCTTGGGGTAGACTAGCAATCTTGATCCATCAAACGTCTCCGTTGGATGAGGGACAAGTCTCCTAGGCCATTGGGTAGTAGAGGGAAATGTTGAAATGGGCTCATTGCTATTGGATGTCTTTGGGAAGGGGGACCACATTTCCTTTTTTAACCTAAATATTTTTTTATAGATTTTTTATAGTTGTTTAGCAGCTATTTGGCTACTTTAGTTCCAGCATTATTTCTGACAACCTTTCAGATTGATTATCCTTATTACATTTTAAATAAAAATATGTGTCACTTTTAAAAATTTTATCCTTCCAACAAAATGGTTGGGGCTTTGAAGCATACTCACTGTGAAATCACATAACTGGTGGGTAATACAGGCGAGTGGGCAGCATGGCTAGGTAGTCAAGCTAGCGGGCAGCTTAGCAAGCAGCGAGGGCGGGCAGCAGGTAGCGCTGGAGGGCAGTGGGTATTGTTGGAGGGCAGCGGGCAATGCACGAGATTGTTAGGGCAGCATGAAACTTGGGCGGGCAGCACATAACTATGTGGGTTGTATGGGAGGCAGCCAAGTTAGCATGGATGGGCAACCCATCTAGCAAACAAGGTGGGTGGGTGGCTATATTTTTTTAAAAATTATTTTTTAATTTTTGACTACTATGTCTGCCTAAAAACCACCAAAAATATTTTTTGCCAGAAATAAACCACCTATTTTAGTTTCTTATGCAGTTTATACCTATAAAACAAACTGCTGGAATATCTCATTATTGTTGCAAATCTTGATTTAAGAATTATAATTTTGATGATATCAAACATTTCTTACACTTCTATTTTTCTACGACTATCTTGCCTACTAACATTTCAGGTCCATAAGGCCAATTGAAAATCAAGCCAGCTCAAGATTGGGCAGATTAGGACTGCGTCTGTCTGTAAACTATCGTTAAGTATTTTTTACCTTTTATTGATTCGATTGTAAATAAAGTGGATCCTTAGGTCAATCTTGACCTTTGGAGTTGATTTCAAGGAGTTGGTAATTCATTTGGAGCAAAATAAAGAGAACCCTTCCAATTAAACAATTTCAAAATTCAATAATACATCAAACTTCAAAATTTCATAACTAAATGCAGAAAAATCCAAATTGACCAAACTCACTTGCATTCAACTCATAATGATGTCTAATATTTATTAAAAATATAAAAATTCTAGAAAACCATTAAATTTGAAAAGTCTATGTTTTGGTCAACCTAAGTTAAAATTAGTTCAAAACTTCAAACCTTCATAATAAAATTCAGAAATCTAATTTTAGCGTACTTACTGTCTAACTGATATCATTAAGGTCTAATATTTTAATAAAATATTAATTTTTCAGAAAACATTCTTAATCAAAAAGTTAATTTTGACCCCTTAATTAAATGACTAAAATAATCCGAAAAATTCATAAATTTAGAAAATTGTCTTAAAACTCTAGAAATCATTAATCAACCTTAAAATCAATTTCAAATCATCAATACTTAAAATCAAATTTAAATCTTCCCTTAAGCCTTTCAACCAACTAGAACTTCAAACAACTTTAACAAATTGCCCTCCATAGAACATATCCAAATCACACGGCCTACGTCACACACTTTAGATGATTTGTTAAGACAACCAACTCTAGTTTTAGGATAGGCCGGTGTTTACTTTTCTGCTGTGTGCCTGGTTTTCGAGCTTTCACTGCATGCTGATTTTTAGCTTAGAATTGATTGACTGTTTGTTTATTTATTTATTACACTCTATTGAGCATTTAAATTTTAAATATATAAACTGCTTGAGTTCAATTATAACTGCTTGGGATTATATATAACTACTGATTAATAGGATAACCCTACAAGATCAAGTCTAGATTTTTTAATTTTGATTAATTTAATTTGATATAATTTGAGTTATACTTAAAGTGATTTGAGTTTAGATGTTTAGATCCAACTTGAATACCAAAGAGGAGAAGACATCCCTAAAGGGGAGATTTTTTGTTAATTTGGAAGATCAAGTTTGGATGTTCTTCAAATATCCAAAGAGGAAAGATAACACCCCGTTCAAGGGGGAGTTTCTTTTTCATTTGGATATCCGAAACTGACGAATTAAGATGCTCGTGAGAAGATAAAGAAGTGGATAACGGGAAGAATCTCAAATCTCAAAGTCACTTGAGTCTTAGGATTAGAAATCCGGGTTTTTGTCAGTTGTTCCTGGCCACTTTACTTTCAGCAGACCCTGGTTTGTAATATGCAAGGCAACTTTGCCTATAGACATTTATTAATTAATTCATTTATAATTGATGTTTGATGTGATTGCGTATAGAATTACCTACTTTTCATAGTTTTTTTGGCGTTTGTATGCCGCTTTTATTTTTACCTGGACTCGTGACACTCGTAAGGGTATTAAAATTTTTATACTCATAACTTTAAAGCTTAAGATTTTAGTGGATCTAAACAACATAGAAAGATAACAAATTTAGGGAATTAGCCGGGGATCGACCCCGCGTTCGCATGCATATTTCTGCACTTCTTCTCTCCTTGTTTTAGACCCTTCCCTGCCTACAGGTAGAGTCCGGAAGGTCTGACTTATGAGGACGAGGTGTCGGACCTGGGGAAGTCCAGTTTTCTAATAAAATATTTTCTAAGACTGTTTTTAACTTTCAAGCATACTTGATATGACGTTGTTAACAAGCATGTATTGCATTAGAAATAGATTTAAAAGAGTCAAAATTTTAATTGCGTTAGTTTTTGGCATTTTGCACCCAACATAAAGTCCAAGGGGCCAATTAAGAAAATCTCTAGATGTCAGCCCCAACTCTTCAAAACATTAAATAAAATGTCCTTACCACTCTTTCATAAAAGACCAGATTCATTTATTTTAAATCGATTATGTGGTTAGCCCGCTCCGCTCCCCAATCCTCACCGGGGTAAGTCCAAATTTGCACTGCATTAGCTAGGTTCGGGTCACTTTTTAGTACCCAATTTAGACTTAAGTTCTGAGGCAGGCTAGGGCTATAAAACCTCAAACTCCGAGAATTGAATTCCAACTTTCTAATAAAATTGATTACTAAAATAAAAAAAAAAATCTCTTTCAATCAAATTCAAACCCAACACATATGATAGACTGAAGTGTTTTCTAAATCGTTTCAGAATCTTAAAACACTCCCTACTCCTCCTCCTTTGACTCTAAAAATAAAATGCTCAACCTTGAACCAATCATACTTGAAATTTCCAACATTTACTTCATTTGACATCAAGCTTTGAAAATCTAAATAAAATTCATACCGCTATTTTAATCGAGAGTATTCATAGGAAAATTCCAATTTCCCTACGATGTAATTAACTATGAGGGCTTGCGCTCGTAGGAGATTTAGAAGTCCATACTAGATTTTCAAAATCAATTCTTCAAAACCTCAATTAATTCTCTTTGGGAAAATAAAACCGGATGATCATTATCGTCATTTTTAAACGATCGATAGTGATTGATATCGTCTTTTTTCGGAGAGATATATAAATTATTGTCGTGATTTTGATTATGAAATTAATGATATTTATACAGATTAGCATAATCAAACACTCGATTAAATACCATTTTGACCCTCCAAGGTCAAATGTGATTCTTTCCTGAGTTTGACTATGATATTAATCCGAATAAATTTAAAATTCTGAAATTTGAACCCATTAGAGAACGATATGTTCGTCTTTTGAGGCGATATACTGTTCATAATGACGTGTTCAATTTCAAAATTAAAAAAATTTAATATTCGCAAAGAAAATTAATCATTTTTCAAAACTATATATATATTTTTTTCAATCAAAACAAGTCTCTATCAATAAAAGATGAATTGGACTATTTTGGATCTTTTTGCATTCTCTATATTTAGTGCTACTCATATTAAATGCTTGAATTATCGTACTCTCTCTCCCCATTCCAACAAGTTTCACGTTAAACTCACAAAGCTCTTTTGCTAGTAAGGTTAGGTATCAGCTACAATCTTTTTTTAATTAATTATATATATATATATATATATATATAATATATATATATATATATATATATATATATATATATATATATATATATATAATTTCAATCTTGTGCTCTAAGTTGTACATAATATCTTTTCTAATTATAAGGAAGAAATTCGCAGTTGCAAATATATTTTCTTCTTAAGTGAGACTTAACTTTTCATCATAGAACACAAAATATTTGTTCTTGTAATAAAAAATAAATGCTTTAATATTGGAATGTCATGTAACCCTTTTGGGAAGGTCTTATACAACGTCTTAGCATGTTGGCATAAGTGGGGGAGTTCTAGGGGCCTAACACCATGCCGTGTTTGTTTAATCGCTTATCATTAGAACTGAATTAAACTAATATTTATGTAAATTCCTCCAAAGAAATATCATCTTCTTTCTTCCTCCTAAAATACGTTTATGTCATATTCCTTTGGTCCCTTTATCAATTGATTGCTCAGAGCAGTATATGAACCCTAATTTTTTTCCGAATCAGGCGTAGAACAATATCTACACAGGCATTTCAGTTGGCGGGGAAGGCGTTGAAGGCGGCAGAAAATGGATCATCATATGGTAACAGATCGCTTGGTTGATAGCAGTGAACAGCAGAAGCACAATGGTTACCCCAATTGAAATTACGGAAAGCACAAGCATTAAGGCGTTGGACTGCCAAGACTTCACCTCTTGGGCATACTCGGTAGCAGCAAGAGCTAGCACTGTTAACGGGAAGGAATATGCCCACCATGCAACGTTGAACTTTCTCATTGATTTCTTGAACAAGGTTGGCCTTGAAACCTGCGTTTTGATCAATCGTTTCAACAATAAAAAATACAAACTTTGTTTGCTTTTTAAAAGAAAATAGAAGTTACTTAAAAGTGCAAATAAAAAAAAACAAGATAATTTTATTATTTCGTCTTATATGCAGCTCACTTTCACATGTTGGTTAGAAGTTTTGACTATCAATCAAAATATTCTCAATTCCAAGATTGCAAATATGATGTGTGAATGAATTTGACTTAATTAGCGCGCTTAAGTGCCCCAAAAAAAATATTTAAAATTGAAATGAATGTTATCTAAAATTTCTGAGTTATCTTGTAAAATATTAAAGAGGGAGCTGACTTGCGCTTTGAACACCGTTTTGAGAAATTAAAATGGAAAAACAAAAGAGAAAATTGGCAATATTAAAATTATTTTATTTTACTCTCAAAATTATCCTCTTATACAAAGAAGTTCACATAAGCTTTTAATATAGTTAAATTATCCTAATTTAATAAAAAGATACAAATTTTCACTCTCTACCCAAATGCATATTCATTTTACCCGCTGCCCGCTGTGCCCACGAGGCCACGACGCCATGCGGCCACGCAGCCATGCCCTCGCACGCCGTCCGGCCGCATGCGGTCACGTGCTGCCCCCGGCCTGCCCGGGCAAGCCCTCGCTTCCGCCCACCGTCCGCCCGCGGTCTGCCCGCCGGCAAAACCCAAATTTCGGGTCGGGTCGGGTCAACCCGGCATCCCGCCGGGTCGGGTTAGTGTTCGGATTTCCGACCCGTTTGTCTATCCGGGTCGGGTTAGGGTCGACCCGTTTGAACCCGGGTCAGTTCCAGGTTAAACCCAAACCCGACCCGTGACCCAAAATTGACACCCCTAAAAAATCCTCATGTAGAAAGTACAATCATAATATTTTAAATATGTGCGGTCGAGAAAACTTGCAATTAAAATGCTTTTCCTCTAAACAGCTAAACTAAAACTTTTTTTGAAAATTTTAAAATAAATGATTAAAATATTCAGTACATTTATATAAAAAGAAGTCTAATTTTAAATTATAAATATCAGTAAGTTTAATAAAAACAAGTATTAGTAAAACAATTAATTCTAAAATAAAAATATATAAAACTATTAGATAGCATGTCCGATAATCTATTTAGTTGTATAAAGTGATATCACGTGATATTTTTATGGAAGAACGTATATCGTAAAATTAAGCGTTTTTTAGAATATTCTAACAGATTTTTTTGTCTCAGATAAAAAAAATAAATTAGAAGTCAGTGCAAATATTTATCTTATATATATAACTTCATTACAAGGCGGCTCATACCGTCATAGGTTACGTTTTTTCCTTTGTACTGCTATTTTGTTAAACGTCAATATTTATCATATAGAAATGTAAAATAAATATTTAATTAACAGAGTAATTTGAAATTGAAATCTTAACTGTAAAAGAAAAAAAAAAAACATTCTCATCCAACTTCATTGATCAAAATCATATATCATTGATTTCTGGTTCATAATATATTGATTCAAATTTTATTTCATAAACAAAGTATTGTATAACGTAAAATATTAAAAGAAAATTTATACGTATTATATAATTTTAATGTATTTATATGTCTACTAAAATTTAAATTTTATACTTAATTACAAAATTATCAAACTTCTAAGTAATACAAAAATATCATTAATATTAAATTATTTAAAATAATATTTTTATGCACCAAATTTAATATAATTTAGATATTAAAATATATATTTAAATAAAATATAGAAATTTAAATATTAGATACATAAATTCAAAAAAAATCATGCTATAATTACAAATCTCTAACATTATTTTTTATCTATGTTAATAATTGTTGATTCTAAAAATATTAAAGCAGTTTTAAATCCTAATTAAATTTTGTTTGCGACAGAAAAGCCACTAAGGAAGCAAAGTAAAAGCAACAAAATAAATTACTCACCAAAGAAGCAAATAGGAAGAGAGAGAGGAAAAACAGCATCTTGCACGAGAGATTGAAGTCCCCAGAAATGGAATCCCAGGCAAGACTAGCCATGCTCGGCGCAGCGAAGAAGAGAAAGAACGCTGGTCGCAGCATCGCAGGCAGAGCATTACCGCCCCCAACCCGCTGGTATAGTGTGACGAATAGGACAAGGTAGTGTGCAATCCCAAGCGCGAACAAACACGTGGCCGCCTCCTTCCAACCCATCTGCGCGGCCGCTCGTGCACCAACGAAGTTCCCAATAACACTGACGTGGCTTGTAGGATTGGCCGCTAGTGATAAGAAGTTCTTTCCATGAGTAAGCCAGCGGCCGTAGATCTTGACGTCGAGGAAGAGGATGGGAAGAGAAAGGAGGGAGCAGAAGATTCGGTAAGTGGTGGAGTTTGGGGAGAGGAAAGGGGTGGATTGGAGGAGGAGGAGGGAGGAAGCAAAGGGGGCGAAGAGGTAGTTCATGCCGATGGGATGGGAGAGTTCAACTTGGAGGGAATGGGGACGGAGGAGGCAGCGAATGAGGAAGAGGATGGAGAGGAGGAGGAGGGAGAGAAGTGAGAGGGACCAGAGGAGGAAGAAGGTGAAGGAATGGAGTGCGGTTAGGAGAGGGCGGAGGGCGTGGGGGTCGGTCGAAGGTGAACTCAGTGTTTTCCAGAGGAGGGATTGGCTGCAGAGGGAGAGGCTGATGCGAAAGTAGCCGGCGTGGAAGCTTGACATGATGAGGATAGTGGAGGGTTTTGTGATGGACAATACGCTCAATATTGGAGGTGTGGAAGCAGTGATTTCGAGGATGGGCTTCTCTTTTTGTTCTTCAGTGGCCATATCTGTTACTTGTTTTTCTGAAGCTGTTGTATCCTGATGTTTTGCTCCTTTTATAGCTGCCTGTGCTGATGATATGTATAAAAGATGATGTGACACCTTTTCATTCGGCTCCGAACGTCGTTCGGCATCCGAACCCAATAATTTTCCGTGAGAGAGAGAGAGAAAGAAAGAATTCAAGGCAAAGAGACATGATCTAAGGATTTTTCTGCAAGTTTTAAACCTCAACATATGTCTACAAAAAATTCCTTTCACAAAATTTTATGAAGGATAAGGCAGATAATTGGAATTCGCAGACGGAGCATTGAATCCCAAAAATAAGAAAACGAGCAAATGCGCTGAATCATCTTCACATTCAGAGTGCGTTAAATAATTTGATGAGTTCTGAGTGGGCAAAATTATTTGGCACATTCATTTTATTTTGATAGAGAGATGATGAGGAGAGAGAAAGATGACGAGGTGAGAGAGTACCCGAGAGAGATGACCGGAAGGGAGGGACTGTTTATTTATTTATTATATAATTTTTAAATATTATTTTTATATAGTATTATTTAAAATATTTTAAAGTTTTTTTTCATGTAATAGCTAAGAAAATAAGTATAATATATTATATAACATTAATCAATTAATTTTATATTATTATTATATTGAAATAATTTTATTTTTATTAAGTATAACTTCGTCGTCAACGATCCAAAAAAAAAAAAAACTTCGTCGTCATAGGTTACGTTCTTTCCTTTGTACTGCTATTTTATTAAACGTCAATATTTATCATATAAAAAATGTAAAGTAAATATTTGATTAACAGAGTTATTTGAAATTGAAATCTTAACTATAAAAGAAAAAGAAGTTCTCATCCAACTTCATTAATTAAAATTATAAATCATTAATTTCAGGTTCATAATATATTGATTGAAATTTTATTTCATAAACAAAGTATTGAATAACGTAAAAAATTAAAAGAAAATTTATATTATATAATTTAATGTATTTATATATCTACTAAAATTTAAATTTAATACTTAATTACATAATAATCAAACTTCTAAGCAATACAAAAAGATCATTAATGTTAAATTATTTAAAATAATATTTTTATGCACCAAATTTAATATAATTTAGAGATTAAAATATATATTTAAATAAAATATAGAAATTTAAATATTAGATACATAAATTGATAAAAATCATGCTATAATTACAAATCTATAACATTATTTTTTATCTATGTTAATAATTGTTGATTCTAAAAATATTAAAGTAGTTTTAAATGCTGCTTAAATTTTGTTTGCCACAGAAAAGCCAGAAAGTAATGAAACTAAGGAAGCAAACGTAAAAGCAACAAAATAAATTACTCACCAAGGATGCAAATAGAAAGAGAGAGAGGAAAAACAGCATCTTGCACGAGACATCGAAGTCCCCAGAAATGGAATCCCAGGCAAGACTAGCCATGCTCGGCGCAGCGAAGAAGAGAAAGAACGCCGGTCGCAGCATCGCCGGCAGAGCGTTACCGCCCCCAACCCACTGGTATAGCGTAACAAATAGGACAAGGTAGTGCGCAATCCCAAGCATGAACAAACATGTGGCCGCCTCCTTCCAACCCATCTGGGCGGCCGCTCGAGCACCAACGAAGTTCCCAATAACACTGACGTGGCTTGTAGGATTGGCCACTAGTGATAAGTTCTTTCCATGAGTAAGCCAGCGGTCGTAGATCTTGACGTCGAGGAAGAGGATGGGAAGAGAATGGAGGGAGCAGAGGATTCGGTAAGTGGTGGAGTTTGGGGGGAGGAAAGGGGTGGATTGGAGGAGGAGGGAGGAAGCGAAGGGGGGAAGAGGTAGTTCATGCCGATGGGATGGGAGAGTTCAGTGCGGAGGGAATGGGGATGGAGGAGGCAGCGAATGAGGAAGAGGATGGTGTTGCAACCCGTGACCCCGAGTTTGAGACTTTGATGATGCCAAATAATGAGTGTTTTGGAACTGCTTTTCATTGATTATTATTTTATTTGTTATTTTCCTACTCACCCTAGCATTTCCATACAATTCTGAACTCCTTTTTGAAATTCTCGCCAACCTCACCTACACAGTCGATAACACCACTTTTCACTCCCTTGTTTGTGGCCGCCCCGTTGAAATAACTAGAGCCGACATCGCCCAACATATTGGGCTGTCTACTGAAGGACCTATGGTTCGCTCGTTTCTCACCGATGATTTTGACTGGAGTGATGTAAATAGAGTCCTTAGGAATACTGTTTTTCACCAACACCAGCCTCTAGTCCAATCCTTAACCCGCAATGCCCGTATAATTCAACATGTTCTTCGAACCTCTATCATTCCCAAAGGTGGCGACCGCATCAATCTGACCCCTACCCTGTCAGTCGCTACCTACCTGATTATGTCCAACATTTAAGTTTGATGAGGTCGATTTAATTAGCAACTATATTCGGCACATGACTTTTGTTCGTCTTCCCACCACTCGTCGAAAACAAAATCTGGCTCTTGGTCACCTCATAGGATTTATCCTCTACCATAAATATCAATTATCCTACCCTGGTGAACCCGACATGCTTCCTATTTTCTATACGGATGCTTCCTTCCGTATCCTCTTTCATCGGGGGACATGAGCCTGAAGAACCCGTATTTGATGAAGAAGAAGGAGAAGATGCACCAGCCGCAGCTCCAGCTCGACCACGACGCCATGCCGCACCCCGAGCACCTGCACCAGCACCAGCTCCACCACACCCAAATGATGATTTAGTCGCCCGCTTCGACCAGCTGCAGACTCGTCTGGACATGCATATTCAAGAACAACATCAGCAACACGAGGCTGATATGCACTGGTTTGGAGAGCGTTTTACAGCAATTGATCATCGTTTCGACACTCTATTGCAATACTTTCAGCCAAATCCACCTCCACCACCAGCTGATCAGGACCCGTCTGACTAGATTATCTATGTTTGCATTGTAGTTTTTCCTCTTTTTTTTCTCGCTTTTGTGTTTTTAGTTGCTCCTCCTTTTTGTGCTGTCAAAAGGGGGAGAAGTTTGTTGAAATGTTGTAATGCCTATTTATCTAAATGCAGTATCTTTTGTTTCTTTCTTGTGTTTAATTTTTTTTAAAAAAAAAAAAAACAAAAAAACAAAAAAAAAACTAAAGAAATGTTTTTCTTTTCTACTTGCAACAAATTATTTGACATCATCAAAAAGGGGGAGATTGTTGCAACCCGTGACCCCGAGTTTGAGATTTTGATGATGCCAAATAATGAGTGTTTTGGAACTGCTTTTCATTGATTATTATTTTATTTGTTATTTTCCTTGAGCACTAACATTTTAGGAAGATCACAAGTGACTCAGGAAGAAGGGAAGACTCAAGACCGGGTAGATTAGGAGTATGAGTCAAATATTATATTTTCCATTTATTGTACTTTTTACTTTATTGAGTCTGGCCACAAAATGCATAAGAGTAAGAGCAACCATGCACACACACAGGGGGAGAGTTCTTTTTTAACTGCAAAATATAACTAAAATTCTTCTCTGGAGATCGTACTGTACGATTTTATTTCGTACCGTACGATCCAAGCTATGTGGGCAAATCTGTGAATAGATCGTACTGTATGAAGTAGTTCGTACGGTACGATATGTTCAGATCCAAAACCCTAGCCGTGTTTTAATATTAAGCAAGTGTTTTTGCGCCGTTCGTACTGTACGAACATGTTCGTACTGTACGATATGTTTTTAATACTTACTTAAATTAACCCGTGATTAGTGCATGTAATCCGGGCCTAATCAAAATTTGAACATCGTACGGTACGAACAAGATCGTACCATACGATGAACAGAGACGAAGTATGATCGTCCCGGATATCGTCCTGGACGATCTCTTGGTTTTTTCTCCCTTGGAATCCCTCTCTAATCACGTTCACCCCCTCTGTAATCTTACCCAAAAAGAACTTGATTGATATCTAAAAAAAGGCTCCAAAAACCTCTGAATTCAAAAGTAGCCGTTACGAACAGTTCTCAGCTCCTAGAACACCCCAACAGAATGGCATAGCAGAAAGAAAAAAATAGAACTCTTGTTTAGGGTTAATTTTATTAATCGAAAGACTTTTCAGTACGAACAGTAACGGCTACTTTTAAATTCAGAGGTTTTTGGAGCCTTTTTTTAGATATCAATCAAGTTCTTTTTGGGTAAGATTACAGAGGGGGTGAACGTGATTAGAGAGGGATTCCAAGGGAGAAAACTCTAGAGAAATTCTTGAAGGTTGAGGGGAAGGAGGAGGTGAGCATTGTGAGGGAGAAGAGGTGTGAGGGAGATCACACGGTTGCTCCAAGCTTGCTGCATCTTGCTCCTCCTGTGGCCCGAGAAGGATTTGAGGGAGGATCTCCAAGGGAAAGGCTCGTCTTCATCCGTTGCCTCAAGGTTCTCTGCCTTCTCCAGGAGGGAGAAAAATGAGAAGGTTCTCTGCCGTCGCTAGGAGGGCGAAAACAGAGTTTGGTCTTCCGCCACGCCGGGTTGGTGAAAGGGAGGTTTGTACAAGCTTCTCCGCCTTGCCAAGGGGGGCAAAAGGAGAACTATTTTTTATAGTGAAAATCCCGGAGTGGAGGACTCCGGGGAGTGGACGTAGGTCATTTTTTGACCGAACCACTATAAAAATTCTTGGTGTGTTTCTTTCTTTTTATCATTGTTTACTTTTTGCTTGCACTTTAATCTTGTCATATCTATTGCATGTGGTTTTTTTGTGAAAGCAAATTTGGATAAATCTTTGTTTTAATATTTCAAAAACAACAAAAAAATAGAACTCTTGTTTAGGGTTAATTTTATTAATCGAAAGACTTTTACAATTCACCCCCCCTCTTGTCATTTAGTAATTTCAGATGGAGAGGAGGAGGAGGGGAGAAGAGAGAGGGACCACAAGAGAAAGAAGGTGAAGGAATGGAGTGCGGTTAGGAGAGGGCGAAGGGCGTGGGGGTCGGTCGAAGGGGAACTTAGTGTTTTCTAGAGGAGGGATTGGCTGCAGAGGGAGAGGATGATGCGAAAGTAGCCGGCGTGGAAGCTTGAGATGATGAGGATAGTGGAGGGTTTTGTGATGGACGATGTGCTCAATATTGGAGGTGTGGAAGCGGTGACTTGGAGGACGAGCTTCTCGTTTTGTTCTTCAGTGGCCATATATGTTCCTTGTTTTTCTAAAGCTACTGTATCCTAATGTTTTGCTCCTCTTATAGCTGCTGGTGCTGATGCTGATGCTATGTATAAAAGTTAAAATGGCCGAAGCATGTAAAGCACGGTCCTAAGAAATAAGAGATTATTACATGCGGAGTCTGCTTTGGAGCTCTGTCTGAATTTTATGTGTGTGTAATAAAAGTGTTGTAAAAATCTAATAAGCATAGTAATTACGTTTTTACTGTGTACACTCACAAATTCCTAACAATTCTGATTTCGCACGTAACAATCTCTTCTAGAGATTGCTCTGAAGCTAGTACAACTTTTGAATAGTTTTAGAATGACAAATGCTTTCACATTTTCATCATAGTTAATTACACAGTTTACTTGATTGGGAGCTTTGATTATTACCAGAGGTCTTGAAATTGAAATTTATGTATGTTATGTATATGTGAATTTATCTTAATGATTCAAATGTCTCAAAAAAAAAAAGATAGTTAATTATGTTTAATCTTATTTCTATTATAAGATAAACATGATAAAATACACGTCATCTTTTTCATGTGTTACACTATCTCTCATGTGATGTACCATCCACCCCATCCTAGGTTAGGGAAGTTAATTTATTTATTCAAAATTACGAGTTTTAACCACATATTTTATAATTTATTTCTTATTAAATATCGGACAAAAATTGAACGCAATAAGTGTTTAAGATTCAAATCTTCAAATAGACTTTAATTAGGAATGTGATCATCTGTTAAAATGTTAGAATTATGAAACTATTAATTAAATGATGAAATAATGCTGTAAATATGTAAAATAAAGAGTTATTTTATGATACATATTGTACGCATTAAATATTTTAATTAATTTTAAATTCAATCCTTTTTTATTTAACTATCTGACCACTTTTTTGTAGTCATAATCAAAATTCAGGACTACAGCTATTAAAAACTTATTTAGTAAATTTAAATTTTAAAAATATAGTATTAAGATATATTTTTAGCCTTTTACTTAAAAATTAAAATTGTTTATTGATCTTGAAATCATTTTGGCAATTTAACCAAATTGAAACTAGATCACTAATTCTATTGCTGACCACTGACACATCCCAATTCTTTTTAGATTTTAGCAGACCAATCAATTTAGGCTTCATTTTTAGGGCAGCTTTTTTTATTGCTTCTTAAAAATAACATTTTTAGTACAAAAATTTTCTTTAACCACATCAATGGCGCCGCGAAACCGTCGGATCATCTGTGGTTTGTAATGGATGATTCAAATCTCATAGGACAGAGATTCAAACAATCAGATGAATTACATTGTTTGGATGAGCCATGAAACAACCACATCTCGATCGTTGATCTTTTGATCAACGACTCAGATTTTGTACACCTATGTACATTAACTTAGAACCCTAAGATGAAGAAGTGATTAAACTCCTGCTCTTTAGGAAGTAGTAAGGAAGTCGTTCCAAATGAAGCCTTAGCATGGTTTTCTTACACTTGGTGCCAATTAAGATTTTTTTGAAGGAAAACTGTTATGCTGCAAACGAATAACTTAAAAAATAAAAATCTAAGATATGATAGATAGAAAAAAGAGAGAGGTTGATTGGGAAAGAGAAGGTTTAATATCTTTTTGATCCATATATATATTGAAATAATTTTGTTATGTACCAACTCAGTCTGAATTTTTAATGCAAGTTTGGCATTGTATAATGTGAGTTTGGCAGTGATCCAAAATGATGACTTTTGGGGTGGTAAGAATTATTGTTTAGTATTATAACTTTCTTTAAAAAATACTTAAGAATGAAAACTAATTACATGAAATATGTTAAATCACACCTATTTGTGGGCTGTATATCTCCTTTTTTGAGACATTAACACTTATTGTGGGATATAAATTTGTGATAGTATAGTGACAGAGTTTTGCGTCTTTATTTTACATGAAGATCAAACACATAACATATAAATGAATTAGTATGGCTAGCACAAATTTTTAAGTGGAAAAATAGGAAAACGAGAAATTAAAACCATGGCCCCTATCTACTAAAATGATTCCATTATGTGAGTGCAAATTATAAATATGTGCATGTCCCTAACTTACAATTGATAAGATTACATAAGTTTGGAGAATTGACAGAAAGTATGTCATAGATATTTGGCCATTTGGAGTTGAGTTGCAACAAGTTTAACGGTATTGAATGGGCGATGTGAGGTTCGAAGATGACAGCCGGTCAGCAAAGGTCCAATAATAACTATCACTCCCTTGCCCCCGAAAGGATCTTCTTTCTCTCTCACAACATCACCTCTCTCTCCCTTGCCCAAAGCTCTCTCGTCAAACCCTTGCATACAAAAGACTCAAACCCCTTGAATGCCAAAAGATTATTTTAAACTAAATAAGAGATGTTTAAATAACAGGCTCCAATATAACCCTAATTTTTTAATTAACCTATCTGTTTATGTATAATACAACATGTAGATCATACAATACGATTAATTCAATAATCCCTTATTAGTACTGTTTGATGAACAGTAGCTAGTATGATCAGTTCAAACATTATGCACAGATTGTCCAGTATGAAATCTTATCATATATTATAATTAATTCAATTGAGTAAAAGTTCTTCTAGGATAAACACCGATAATTAATTATTATCCTGGTTGTTGCTCAGTTCATACAAATATAAATGATAACTTCGTACTGTACAATTACTTATTATAATTAAATCTAATTTGATTACTTAATCATAGGGAGTAAATTTGATTAAAATTTAATAATACCATATACAATACAATATTATTCATACAATATGATTAGAAAAAATTTTAAATTTCAATTTATTGCCTAATTTTAACTGTCAATGGTAATTTCTTATTATAACTGATCATCCTATCCAATTTGTATCATATAACATAATTAGTTTATATTAAAATTTCAAAATTAGTTTACTAAAATATTAAATTAATTCTTGATTGCACATATTGTACTGTATGATATTGATTATCTAGTACGATCTTAAAAAGAAATTTAAAAATATTTTAATTTAACTCCCCTCTTGGTTTTGTGCACGGTTGCTAAGCTAGCATATACCTTTTTATATTACATTAAGTCAAAAATAAAAAATAAAAAGTACAAACACTTGTGTAAATCAAACCTTTTATATCCAATCTTGAGTCATGATCCTTTAATGGTGCATGGTGTATGCTGTAGCTGAATTGTTAGTACATGCATAAAAGATATTTAATAATAATAAATAGGATAAACTAAATGAAATATAATAATATTTTTTATTATCAAAATATAAGATCAGGCTCCTATATTTTAATAATCTATCGCGTTTTGATAATGACAAATATTGTTGATTAAATTATAAGTTAAGTTTATTTCTCTATTGAGGTCTCTCACATACTAAATAATGTCATTAAAAAATTAAGAGAAACTCCTTTTTCTTTCAAATTTTAATAATAATAAAAACACTATCAAAATAATCAATAACAACATAATAATTAATGAAACCAAAAATAAAATGACACTAATATTGAAAATAACTAGTAAAAATCAACAATAACCTACTCCATCTTTTAACATCACTAAAAAAAAGATCTATGAACTAACACAAATACATAGATGTATGATAAAAAAATACTGCAAAAATAGTGCAACAAAGTTTACTCATTTAAGATATACTAACCAAAAGATATAATTCTTTTTAAAAAAGAAAAATTATAAAAATCTAATAATTTTTATATGAAGTTGAGCTCAATGGAGCTATGCTAGGTAGCATTGTGGTGCCGTGCATAATAACATAGAGGCACCTAAAAATGTCGCTGTAGGGCTCATGTATTTGTTAAAAACTCTGAAATTGAAATACAATGCTATGGTGCTGGGTCTTAGCGCCGTGATGGGAGTGGTGGAGTAACTTAAAAAATTAGAAATATGATTTAGGGATATATCAGTCTCTAAATAATGCTTATGTTATTTTGATAGAAAAATTATAAAAATCACACTTAATATACACAATTATACGTATCGAATCAAATAATATAGTGATAGAGTAGAGTACTGATCCCACGAGAAAAAAATATTTACATGCAACTACTTTAGTAATGTCTACTTTAACTATAATAATTATCCTACTCAATAAAATAAGTTTTTGGTGGAGATTCAATCACTTAATTAAAATATGAAATAATTAAATGAAATACTATTTAGATAAATTATTTTAAATTGATTGAATGTAAATACAATATGTTTTCTAATGATTCTATTTTATATTGAGGCTATTTCGAGAATATACATAACCGATGGCTCCGTTGAGCATGATGAGAGAAAGATTAGATTAAACTCTTCAATCTTAATACCACTCTAAACTCCTATAGTTTGTCACCCTATAAAAATCTTAGAAGAGTAAGTAAAGTATGTATTGTTAAAACACCTTCATGATAATTCAGCTCTATAAATTTGTTGCATAACAAGCACTATGCCTTTGCTTGCATCATTCCAATCCAACATACTTGGTTGTGCATAATTTCCTATTCTAAGGAA
>JACXSL010000253.1:0-25000 GCA_019514585.1 Dendrobium officinale
ATAGGTTAGAGAAAGAGACACAACCAACAAAATATTCTTACCATCTAATAGATTAAGAGATGTAAAATATTGACTACAAACTCTCAAAAGCAAGGACAAGGCATATAATATCATATCAGCGATGATTTTTTAAAGCTAAAAAATTAATAAAAGCAACAAAAAAGAAAGCAAGCCAAATCAAACAAAATAAAAAAAAAAGAAAAGAAAACAAAGAGCAAAAAGGAAAAACAATAAAAAAAGAACAAAAACCAAATAAAGTAAATAGAGGATCAAGTTTATGCAGTTATGTCAATCACACCCAATCTGGTCCTTAAAGAGCTAAAAGTGTCGAAGGCCAGTGGTTTAGCAAAGATGTCAGCCAGTTGATTTTCAGTTGTCACATGATGTAATTAAATGTCTCCCTTAGTCACATGATCTCTAATGAAGTGATGCCTAATATCAATGTGCTTAGTCCTTGAATGTTGGATAGGATTCTTAGAGATGCATATGACACTAATGTTGTTACTTAAACTTACAATGCATGAATTTGTAAAGAATTGCACGATGAAGCCTTTATCACAGAGTTGACTGATGTTGAGAAGGTTGTGCTTCAATCTATCTACAAGAAAAACATTTTCAAACATAAGGTTCTTGGAATTACCAATTATACCTACGCCTACCACCTTCTTGGTGGTGTTGTCTCCCAAAGTAACCTTGCCTCTAGTCCTTGACTCCAGCGAAACAAATTGATTGGCATCACCAGTCATATGTCGAGAGCAACCGCTATCCAAGTACCACATACTCTCACGAGGTCTTTTGTGAGAGCCCACCTACACAATTATCAAATATTAGATTTAGGAACCCAAACAGGTTTGGGTTCCTTCTTATGAAGAGTAGAATATAATATATGTGTGGTATGCTATGAATCATGCACCTTGGGTCTCCACATCCAATGTGTACTTTGGTGAACAGTGCAAGTGTGTGCGATGTGTCCTAGCATGCCACATGAAAAACATCTAACTCCAAGAAAAGGGTTTCTTAAATGGTTTGAGTTATAATGCCTCTTCCTAGTTTTTGGCTTTTGATCAAAGGTAGGAATCATCTTAGTTTTCTTACATGCATCTAATTCATTTTGAATCTTCAAATTTGTGCTTTTTAAGACTTCATTCTCAATCCTTAAGTTTTTTTCCATCTCTTTATACTTCTTAAATCAGAATCAAGTGAGGTGTGTGTGACTTTTAGTGACTCATGCTCATCAATTAATTCACAATTTTTTTGTTTAACTCATCAAATTTATCAAGTAGAGCCATATGATTTGAATCAATTGTAGAATGATCTTTAGTCATAATTGCATGCTCTTTTTGTAACTCCAAAAATTCCAATTTTAAGCTTGCATGTGTTTTCTTGAGTTTCCTATATGATGCATGAATTTTTTCAGAAACTTTAAGAAGTTGGTCGTAGGAAAGTTCACATACTTTTTCTTGATCAAGATGCCATCAAGCACAATTTTGTTGTCTCATCTTCTGGTTCCGTCTCCGATGAATCCGATGTTAAATGCCTTTTGGAGTTTCTTCTTGTCCTTCCTGAACTTGGGTTTCTCCTCACCCTTTCCTTTGCTTGAGTGATCTTCAAGTGTAGGATAATCGGCTTTAACATGTCCAGGCTTCCTGCATTCATAACACAACATCAGAAGATCTTTTAGAATATTTGTTATCCTTACCTTTTCTCCAATGATGCTTTTGCTTCTTCCTTAGAAAGTTTTTGAATTGCCTTGAGATGAAGGCAACATCATCGCTCCCAGACCCAGAAGAATCGAAGTCAGATTTGTGTGCCTTTTGTGCCACCATTTTCTCTTTCTTTTTTTCACCTGCATCAAGATTTCTTTGATTCACCCCTTGCTCGTAAGCAATGAGTGAGCCAAGTAAGTTATCAATCGAATACATGTTTAAATCCTTAGATTCAGTTATAGCAGTGATTTTAGCATCAAAAGAGGAAGGCAAGCATCGTAAAATCTTGTTTACTTTTTCAAAGTTTAAAAGCTCTCTTCCTAAGGCATGCAAAGAAGTAACAATCTGAGTAAATCTCGTATACATTTCAGAAATTGATTCATGAGGTTTCATACGAAAAAGTTTATAGTCATGCAAGAGACTGTTCAAACGGGGTTGTTTAACTTTTTTAGTGCCTTCATAAGTGATACACAATTTATCTCAAATTTCATTACCAGTTTTACAAGTGGAAACACGCATGTAGTCTTCTAATTTTAAAGCACAAAAAAAATCAATTAAGACATTTTGCATTCAATTGAGCCAAATCTCTATCATCTAAAGTCCATTCAGTAAAAGGAAGTGGAACAGTAATGCCGTTAAGTTAACCAGTTGGAGGTGTGAAACAATCTGTAACAAGCATCCACATGCGATAATCAATAGATTGTAAAAATGTAGACATGCAAGTTTTCCAAAAATTAAATGAGATATTATCAAACAAAGGTGGTCGGGTAATAGAATACCCTTCCGGTGTATTACAATTCCCAAAGTTAGCCATGGATCAAAATTCAAAAAGTTTTCAAACTTAGTTTTTATGAATCCCGCTCTGATACCACTTAAAAGTTTGTTAGGGATGTTAAGCCCTATAGAACTGACCCAAGGCTAACTAAGAGGGGCGGTGAATTGGTATTTAAAAAATTTCTTTAAGCAAAGCACAAATGCAAACCAAATCACCACAAAAATAAGTGCGGAAGAAAACAAATGCGAAAGCAGTAAAAAAGAAAGGAATACAAGGGCTTATAGTGGTTCGGTCAACTCGACCTACGTCCACTCCCCGGAGGCGCCCTCCGAGTATTGCACTACAATCGTGACTCTTCTTTAACCTCCACAGCTAGGCGGAGAAGCCTTTACAAACACCTCTTTTTGCCACACCCGGCAAGGCAGAGAACCTTCCTCCTTTTGCTTCCTCCTGAAGTTGGCAGAGAACCTCGATTGCTTGTTTGAACTTACCTCTCCCAACCCTTCCAAGGACAAGAGACTCTAGGGATGAAGAAGTGGAACAATGCTTAGAGCAACCCTTGTGAATCCCCTCACAAGCTCCCCCCTCATAAGATCCTCTCTCTCTCTCTCCTTTAGATTTTCTCAGGTCAAGATAGCAGCCAAGGATGTTCAAAAACATTGAATAAGAGCTCTTAAATAGACGAGCTTTAAAAGAGCTCTTTAATTGCAAGTTGCCGACTATATCGTCCAGGACAATATGGACATCATCCTGGCCGATCAGTACAAATCTCAGAAGATCGGCCAGAGCATCGCCCTGAATACAAACTAGACGATTGAAAAATTGTCTTGATCATCCAGGACGATCACACGATCATCCCATTCGATCAGTTCAAATTAGAGGAAAATTGTCCAGAGCATCGTCCTGAATTTAAACTGTCCGATCTAGATCGTTCAGGAGTAACTAAGTTTTTTTGACTAGATCATCCTGGCCGATCCTGCGATCGTCCAGGATGATGTGATCGTATCAATCATCATTAATTACTGCCTTGATTGTCTGATCAATTAAGGCATAATTGTGAATATCATCCAGGCCGATCTAAGATCGTCCTGGCCGATTACCAAAAATACATAATACTTTAATTATTTTTTTGCGGAAATTTCTTTCTATTTTGAGCCTTTCGTCCAGGCCGATACAAGTATCGTCCAGGCCGATTGGCTAATGACGGCTGCCTTAATTAAGAACCGCTGATTAGATTTTCTATTTTAAGCCCGATCGTCCAGGACGATGTAAATATCGTCCTGGTTGATTTGAGTAAAAACAAAAATTCTAAGTCTCTCAAGTGTGTGTGTGTGTGTGTAGGGTTACTTTGCATCAGTCACACCAAATATTACAATTGACTCAAGAAGGGAAAAATAAAATTACAGACTAACTCAACCCTAATCTACCCCATCTTGAGCTGGCTCCGTTTTTCCGTCCGATCTTTGATTCCTGAAAAGTTATTAGTAAAAGACAGTCCAAGGCAAATAAGAGTGTTTGTCTATCATCAAAACATAGTTCATAGACTTGAATTTAACAATATACAATTCTATAGTCACATTAATTAAGTAAGAAGTCCTGCCTATCACAATATTTTTCGAAGTTAGAAAATCATTGGCTCAATAAATATAGTCCTCACACTTTGCCCATCGACATAACAATAATCTCCTTATAACTCATAATTAGTATATCACATGAATTAATAGAGAATAACACCAAACTATAATATTTAAAGGAAAGCCTGTTAGACTACCATCATGTACAGGTCAATCAATCTCCAACCAATAGGTCAACCAGTCTTCACTTGTTTGTTTCACACACAAATATTATTATCATAATACTATAAAAGTAATAGCAACTCTAGTATATAACTACATCTATTTTCATTGCATTGCAGTAAATAATGCATAATTAAACTTAATTAAGAAGATGCCAAATCATTATGATAGACAACAAAGAATCCTATTAGGCAAATATGCATATTTTTTTTACAAAATTAGCAAAATACCAAAAATTATATAAAATGATGTTTTAAGACTTTTATTTTAATAAACTACCTTTTTTATAGGTCAAAATAAATTTCAGAGTATACAAAAATCACTATATTTTTAAAATCATCAATTCAAAAATCACAAATAAATACTCAAAATGCTCATAATCATGATCTTTATAACATACAAAACATGGTGAAATTTTTGCCAATACAAAGTTATTCATGTTTTTCGATAACGAAAACATAAATTTGGTCAGAAAAATATCAAAAGTACAAGATCTTTGAAATTATAAATAGGGTAAAGGTTCTTTAGAGTGAGATCGAATAGTAATTTTTCCAAATGGTCGGATGGACGAAAATTGCACCGCGACCTCTAAATCTCAATTTCTATTTTCTCTATCATACCTTTTTTCTCTTTTTTTTCCTAAACATGTCTCTGTTGCCAATTTATGAAGAATTAAAAGTATTAAGAAAGTTGCTATTTGCATATGTTACATTCTTGCAACTTGTATAATTTTGATGATTTCAAATATTATTGTTATATGTGTAATTATTTTCTAACACTTTTTAGAAGAATTGTTTTTGCTCTTGTGTGTACTAACATTTCTGGAAAATTGAACTCCAAACTATAAAGACTTCAAATCAAAATCAGCATACAATACTTTGCAAATTGGAGCTCTAAATTATTCTTTGAATTAAGAGGGAGTGATTGTAATTGAGTGAATAAAAAACACACACACACACACACACACTTAAGGAGATTTTATAATTTTTATACTGATCATACGGGACGATCCTAGTTCGTATGGGACGATCAGGTCAGTTTTCTCCCCGTAAGAGTAATGGAACGAATAGGAGTTGGGGGAAATTTTTCTAAGTCCTGATCGTCCAGGATGAATTTATTTTTGTCCTAGGATGATTTCTTCTCTGTAAAAATTTCAGGCAGACGAAATCCAAATCGTCCTAGGACAATTTCTTCTCTGTAAAAATTTTGTCCAGACGAAATCCAAATCGTCCCAGAATGAATTTCGCTCTGTAAAAAATTTCGTCCAGATAAAATCCAAATCGTCCCAGGACGAATTTTTCTATGTAAAAATTTTGTTCAGATGAAGTTCATTATCATGCCAGGATGAGTTGCTCTCTATAAAACTTTTATCTGGATGAAGTCCTGCTAGTCCCAGGATGATGTGAATCGACTTTCCAAAATTGGTTACGTCCATGCAGTTACTTGGAAACCGACCTATGGTATAACGAATCGTACCGGACGAATCTAGTTCATAAGGGACGATGATCATATACGAACATAGTTTGTACCAATATACATAAGGATCATTTCTGACACTTTAAGTAAAATTGTCCAGGACGATCCATGATCGTACAGGACGATTCATTTCAAGTTGACTTAAAAAATTTGCAGTTTTTGGATGGTTTTTCTTGTCTCTCTTATATATAGTTCAATTTAGACTGCCACCCAATCTTTTTGTCATTTGATCTTTGTGTCTATTGAAGGAAGAGTTAAGGAGAGAGTGTGAGAGAGCATTCAAAGGAGGATTCCTGCCACTGAAGCGTGAAGGCTTCGCTTGGTGTTCAAAGGTAAGAATCTCTACTTGTGATTTAGGAATACTTCACTCTTTTCTTTCTTCCTTCTAGAATTCTTGTGAGAATATCTGTCAAGAAGATATGGTTCTCTACCGACACTTGAAGAGTGTGAACAGCCGCGGGTTCTCTGCCCACACTAGGATAGACTTTGTATAAAAAATGAGGGGACTAATGAGGTTAAAAAATCTAGACTCAATATCTTGTTGCATGATTATGAATTATTTCGCATGAAACGTAATGAATCTATTTCTGATATACACATAAGATTCACACAAATAGTCACCTCTTTGCATATAGTTGGTAGGAAACTAACGAATGCTGAAATGGTTAATAAGATTCTTCATTGTTTACCTACTGCTTATGATGCTAAAATTATTATAATTACAGAGTCTAAGGATTTAAACATTTATTTTATTAAAAATCTTCTTGGTTCGCTTATTGCTTACGAGCAAGGAGTTAGCCAAAGAAAGATTGATGCAGGTGAATCACGAAGGGAAAAGAACATAGCACTGAATGTGGAAGAGTATGAGAGTGAACACTCACAACCTGAGGATGAAGAAGACATCGCTTTGATGACTGGACAATTCAGAAGCTTTTTAAAAAGGAAGCAGAAGAAATGCCAGCAATGGAATAGAGGTAAATTCAATAGAAATAACAAGGTTTCAAATAAAGTTATTTGTTATGAGTGCAGGAAACCTGGAAATATAAAGATAGATTGCCATAAGCTCAAATCCAATCCTAACAAGGAGAAGGTAGAGGAGAAACATATTATAAAGAAGGGCAGAAAAAAGTTTAAAAAAGCTTTCTGAGCGGACTCAGCTTCAGATTCATCGGAGACTGAAAAAGAAGAGGAAGTCACTAATGTGTGCTTAACGGCTGACAATCTTGATCACTCATATTAAGAAGAGGGACACTCTCTATAAGACCTCGTGAGAGTAAATGGTACCTGGACAGCAGATGTTCAAAGCACATGACTAGAGATACTACTCAATTCATAACGCTGGAAGCCATGAGTGGAGGCAAGGTTACACTTGGAGATAACACCACAAGGAAGGTGGTTGGGACAGGTATGATTGGAAATTTAAAGAATTTTTTTATAGACAATGTATTATTGGTTGAAGGCTTAAAATATAATTTGTTAAGTATAATTCAGCTATGCGATAAAGGTTACTGTGTAAAATTTTTTCCTAGTAGCTGCATATTAAGCCTAAATGGTAAAGATGTTTTTAATGGAAAAAGGTAAAACAATATTTATATGCTAGATTTAAATTGCATTCAAACTCCTATTGCTTTTTGTTTGAAAATTGTATCTGATGAGTCATGGCTTTGGCATAGAAGACTTTATCATTCTAGCATAAAACATCTTAGGAGGATTACCCAAAAGAACATAGTGAGAGGTATACCAAAACTAGACTTTACTAAGGACCACCTCTGTGATTCATGTCAATTAGGAAAATAGGTGAAGTCATCTTTTCAGCCCAATAAGGATCTTAGAACAAATAAACCATTGGAGATTTTGCATATGGATCTTTTTGGACCTGTTGGAACTGTGAGTCTAAGAGGGAAGGTATACGATTTTATAAATATGGATGATTTCTCAAGATTTATATGGGTTATATTTCTTTTTCATAAGAGTGAATCATTTGAGGAATTTAGAAATTTTTTAACTTGGATTCAAAGAAAACTAGGTTGTGAAATTATATCAATTCAAAGTGATCATGAAGGAGAATTTGAAAATGAAAAGTTTGAGGATTTTTATAAGGAGAAATGAATTGATCATAATTTTTCAGCACCTAGAACCCCTCAGTAGAATGGGGTAGTCGAAAGGAAAATAGAACATTAGTAGAAGCCGCCCAAGCAATATTGGTAGAATATTCACTTCTTAAATATTTTTGGGCTGAGGCGGTTAGCACAGCATGCTATGTTCTGAATATGGTGAATGTGAGATCTTGTTTAAATAAAACACCCTATGAGTTGCTAAAAGGAAGAATACCTAATTTGTCTCATTTGCATGTTTTTGATTGCAAGGTGTTTATTCATAACAATGGAAAATTTGCCTTAGGAAAATTTGATCCAAAATTAGATGAGGGAATTTTTGTTGGGTACTCAAGTGTTGGAAAATCTTTTAGAGTATTCAATAAAAGAACTTTGAGAATAGAGGAGACAACACATGTTGTATTTGATGAATCATGAAATTTTGAAGAGCCAAAAACTGTAGATGATGAAATTGAGGATAACTCCCAAAAGATTAAAAAAATAAATTTGGAAGAAAATTTGGAAGAAAATATGGAAGAAAATTTGGAGATTGAAAACCCGTTACCTAGAGATTTGAGATTTTCTAAAAACTATCCAAAGGAGTTGATAATTGGTGAACCTAGTGATGTTAGAACTAGGCATGGATTAAATAAAGAAGTCAATCATTCTGCCTTCATTTCAACCATAGAACCCACTATTATTGATCAAGCACTTTCGGATGTATTTTGGATTTTAGCTATGCAAGAAGAATTAAATCAATTTAAAAGGAACGAAGTTTGGGAATTAACTGTAAGGCCAAAGAATCAAAGTGTTATTGGAACAAAGTGGGTGTTCAAGAACAAAATGAATGACTCAAGAGCAGTGATTAAAAATAAGGCTAGATTAGTAGCTAAGGGGTATAATCAGATTGAAGGTATTTATTTTGAGGAGAATTTTGCCCCTGTAGCTAGACTTGAAGCAATTATGATTTTGTTAGCCTTTGCCTGTTTTAGAGGATTTAAATTGTTGCAAATGGATGTGAAAAGTGCTTTTTTGAATGGGGTAATTCAAAAGGAAGTTTTTGTAAACAACCTTCAGGTTTTGAAAATTTTAAATACCCAAATAATGTTTTTAAATTGAAAAAGGCACTATACGGTTTGAAACAGGCACCTAGGGCTTGATATGAGAGGTTGAGCACTTTTCTACTTAATAGATCATTTAAAAAAGGAAGTGAAGTTACAACTCTCTTTTTGAAAAGATTTGGAAAGGATATACTCATTGTGTAAATTTATTTGAATGACATCATTTTTGGATATTCAAATAAAAATCTTTGTGATGATTTTTCTAAAATAATGAGTAGTGAATTTGAGATGAGTCTGTTGGGAGATTTAAGTTACTTTCTAGGCTTTAGCATTAAGCAAATTGAGGAAGGTACATTTCTTAGTCAGTCTAAATATGTTAAGGATATCCTCAAAAAGTATGAAATGGACAATGTTAAACCTGTTAGTACACCAATGAGTTCCTCAGTTCAGTTGGATAAGGACCCTAAGGGAAAATCTATTGATCAAAAGAAATTTAGAGGGATAATTGGATCTTTACTGTTTTTGACTGCTAGCCGACCCGATATCATGTTTAGTGTTTGATTGTGTGCTAGATTTCAATAAGATCTAAAAGGATTTTGGTATATCTGTTAGAAACGTAGAACTTAGGAATTTGGTATCCTAAGTTTAACTCTTCATTTGAAATAATTGGATATTCAAATTCTGACTTTGCAGGTTATAGAGTTGATAGAAAGAGTACTTCTGGAACATGTCAATTTATTGGAAATTCTTTAGTTTCTTGGTCCAGTAGAAAACAAAATTCAGTATCTCTATCTACTGCAGAAGCTGAATACATTGCATTAGGAAGTTGTGTGGCACAAGTACTTTGGTTGAAACAACAGTTGATTGATTTAGGATTGTCTATAGGCACTATTCCAATTTATTGTGATAACACTAGTGCTATTTGCATTTTTAAAATTCCTATTCAACATTCAAGAATCAAACATATAGACATAAGACATCATTTCATAAGGGATCATGTGTCCAAAAAAGAAATTGAACTCACTCATGTTTCTATTGAAAATCAACATGCAGACATTTTAACAAAACCATTAGCCTTTGATACTTTCAGTGCATTAAGAACAAGGCTTGGTTTGATTGATTTAAATGCTTAAATAAAAATATTTTCTGCAACATTGATATTTGTTTTTCTAGTTAATGTTTTTGTGTTTGTTATTTTGTTGTTGTTGTGTTTCTTAGTTTTGATTTGTGTGAATAATTTCATTTTATTTTGTTTTTGAATTGTAGTTTTATTTAGTGCAATTTTTTTTAAGTCATCATCGTCCGGGTTGATTTGTGTAGTATGACAAACTGTGGGATTTTGAACCGTTTTAAGTGCATTTTTAATGTACTTCGTCTATACGAACAGACTGGTCAAAAGTCTATACCAAAAGATGCATCGTAAGTTGTGTTGATTATGAAAAGTCGTTTCATTTTGATGCATTGAATCGTCTGTACGAAAATATTTCATATGGGACGAATTTTTTATTCGTCCAGGATGAATTTATTTTTCGTTCAGTATGAACATGCCATTTTTCAATAAATTGGCAGGCTTTTGAACATAACTGTCACACTCTAAACATCACTTTCAATCTCTTTCGTTCTTTAGATCAGTCCTTTTCAGATGGCTAGTTCAAGTAAGAGGCAGAAGGTCATAGAAAAGAAACCACATAGGAATCCTTCAGAGAACTTTCTATCTAAGGAAAATGAGGAATCTTTTCCTCGATTTGCCTCTGCCAAAATCACACCCTCTAGGATCTTACTTCAAGAAAATCTTACTTTCAAGGTAATGAACCTGTTCGCCTCAGCCCAATTTGGTTTCATTCTTACTCTGGTCCACTCTTACAACAAAGAGACTTTTCACTATTTTCGGGCCAATATGTCTTTTGCACTCGTCAGTCTGTAGTCCACTCCTTTGTATTTAAACAAAAAGTAGAAATTACTAAGCATGACTTAGTTTCTAAATTTAAAAACTGAAGGGGAAAGAGCAAATTATCTGATCACTACCGATGACTATTCGTGGTCTGAAATCAATCAAGTGATTAGAGGGAATAATGTGAATGAACATGTGGCTAGAGTATCTGGTCTTGTGAAAACTGCATGAATCATCCAGCATGTCTTTAGAACTTCCATTATCCCTAAGGCTTGTGATAGAGTGAACATAACTCCACTTCTTTCTATGATGACTTTTATGATCATGACTAAAAAACCTATAGATGAAGCCCAGTTAATTCTCGACTATCTTTTTGGGCTTTCCGAAATAGGTCATGCTGATCAGAAAAGAAAAAGGAATATTGCTTTAGGATATTTAGTTGCCTTTATTCTGGAGAAGAAGTATGGTTTGACTCATCATGATCAGGAGTTTGAAGATTTGCTCTATTACAATGATGCATCATTCAGAGCAATCTTCAAAAATGATGACACTTGTAAGGCACACGTCATCAGTGACACCGAGGAGGAACCTGAAGCCAAACCAGCACCGACCAATGATACAAATTATCAAAATTTGGTTCAAAGATTTGATCAGCTAGAGACTCATTTTGATAAACTTTTTGTTCAGTTTGAAAATCGCTACAATCAGGATATGGGCTTCATAAGAGAGAAAATGAATGATTTGAATAGTAACATGCTTATGGTAAGCAGTTACATTACCTTCTTCAATGCTCAACCTCCTCCTCCAGATCAGGGACCGTCCGAGTGATTGTTGCACTTTCTATTTTGTGTTTGAGTTGTTATGGTTCATGAGTTTGTTGTTATTTTGTTGTATTTCTTTGGATGGATTTTTAGATGTATTTTCTATTTTTCTCTAGATGGTGTGTATTGTATCGATTACAGTGACTGTAATATCTTTTTGATATAAATATAAGTAAGCATGTCTTGTCTTTATCTTGTTTCTGAAATGTGTGTTTAACTATGAAAATCTTTGGTTTTTATTTTCTTATCAGTGCTATAATTCTTAAAATGCAAATTAAAAATCATACTCATTAGAAAATCTAAATTTTCTAAATTTAAGTTTAGCTTATAACTTGATAATAATTAAGATTATCAAATTTCATGTCTCTTGTTTAGACTACATTAATTTATTATTGCAATTGTGATGTTTTTCTTATTTTGTATTTCACTCTTCAATTAATATTTATGCACCTAGATTAATTTGAAAACTTTGATTAATGACTTTAGAAAGAATACAATTACTCTTGACAAATGTACAAATGTATAAAAATCAAAAGAAATGTGCAATGGTTCGCAGTATGAAAAAGAGGCACACAATAAGCTCAATAAATGCAAATTTGCACAATAGTGTGTCATAAATGTGAAAAAGATGTACAAAGCGCCACTTGTGGTAGTTATTTCTTTCCAGACTCTTTTAATCTTCTCATTCAAATTGATCTTGTGTTCATTCATGTATATTGAATTTTGAAATATATAATTTTTTCTTTTCATCCTCTTTGCAATAATGTCTCTATCTAAATGTCTAAATTGAATCATGTTGTTTGATAATTTTTTTTATCTAATTTATGTCTCTTCTTGAATTCTATGAATTATTATGATTTGTCTAATGTACTAATTTTATTTGCATAACTTTATTACAATCACTTTTAAGAATGAATTATCAAATAATTTTCATATGTTTGCTTGCATTTCAAGTTTTTTTTTTCTTCTTCACTTTTTGCTGTTGTCAAGAAGGGGGAGAAATAATTGTTTGTTATTTATTGTGATCGTGATGTTTGGTTTTGTCTGTTTTATCTTGTTTTGTGTTTTGTTCGTTGTTGGGGGTTTTTGAAATTTTTGAAAATAAAAATTTAAAAAATTTTGTGTTCAATGACCCCTTATTTTCACGTGCTCATTAATTCAGGGGGAGTTTAGGAGATTCTTAAAATTTGAAATTCGACAAACAATAATTGTTTTGCCATCATAAAAAAAGGGAGAGATTATTAAGAAAGTTGCTATTTGCATATGTTACATTCTTGCAACTTGTATAGTTTTGATGATTTCAAATATGATTGTTTTATGTGCAATTATTTCCTAACACTTTTTGGAAGAATTGTTTTTGCTCTTATGTGTACTAACATTTCAGAAAAATTGAACTCCAAACTATGAAGACTTCAAATCAAATTCAGCATACAATACTTTGCAAATTGGAGCTCTAAATTGTTCTTTGAATTAAGAGGGAGCGATTGTAATTGAGTGAATAAAAACACACACACACTTAAGGAGATCTTACAAAATTTGTACTGATCGTACGAGACGATCAGGTCAGTTTTCTCCCCCCAAGAGCAATGGAACGAACAGGAGTTGGAGGAAATTTTTCTAAGTTCTGGTCGTCCAGTACGATTTCTTCTCTGTAAAAATTTCGTCCAGATGAAATCCAAATCGTCCCAGGACGAATTCTTCTCTGTAAAAATTTTGTTCAGATGAAGTTCATTATCGTGTCAGGATGGGTTGCTCTCTGTAAAACTTTCGTCCGGACTAAGTCCTGTTCGTCCCAGGACGATGTGAATAGACTAACCAAAATTGGTTACGTCCATGCAGTTACTTGGAAACTGACCTATAGTATAACAGATCGTACCAGACGAACCTAGTTCGTACAGGATGATGATCGTATACGAACATAGTTCGTACCAATATACATAAGGATCATTTCTGACACTTAAAGTAAAATCGTCCAGGACGATCCACGATCGTACGGGACGATTCATTTTGTGTTGAGTTGAAAAATTTGCAGTATTTGGACGATTTTTCTTGTCTCTCCTATACATAGTCCAAATTAGACTGCCACCCAATCTTTTTGCCATTTGATCTTCATGCCTATTGAAAGAAGAGTCAAAGAGAGAGTGTGAGAGAGCATTCAAAGGAGGATTCCTGCCACTGAAGCGTGAAGGCTTCGCTTGATGTTCAAAGGTAAGAATCTCTACTTGTGATTTGGGATTACTTCACACTTTTCTTTCTTCCTTCTAGAATTCTTAAGAGAAGATCTGTCACGGAGATCCGATTCTCTGCCGACACTTGCAGAGTGTGAACACCCGCGGGTTCTCTACCCACACTAGGAGAGTGTGAAAGGATGAAAGGTTCTCTACCCACACTAGGAGAGTGTGAAAGGATGAAGGGTTCTCTTCCCACACTAGGAGAGTGTGAAAGGACGAAGGGTTTGTTGAGTCTAGTGAATAGGTTGTTAAACATAAGTTAATGTCCCAAGGCTACCAAAGGGGGGGGGGGGGTGAATTGGTATTTTAAAACTTAACCCTCTTTTTAAATTTTAGTTGTACCGAAATAAAACTTTTAATGAAATTTATATAGAAAAGTTTTTCAACCACAAATTTTTTTAAAACAAAAGAAAAATGCAGAAAATAAAAAGCAGCAAAGTAAACGACACAAGATTTATAGTGGTTCGGCCTAAACCAGACCTACATCCACTCCCCAGAGACACCCTCTGAGTATTGCAGTAATACCAATAGTGTCTCTCCTTTTGCACCCACAGCAAGGCGGATAAGCCTTTACAAACACTCTTTTCACCACTATCCGGCGTGGCAGAGAACCGTCATCCTTTTACACAATCCCCAGTGTGGGCAGAGAACCCTTCATCCTTTCACACTCTTCTAGTGTGAGCAGAGAACCCTTCGGCTGTTCACACTCTCTAAGTGTGGGCAGAGAACCTTTTGGCTGTTCACACTCTCCAAGTGTGGGCAGAGAACCCTTCGGCTGTTCACACTCTCCAAGTGTCGGCAGAGAACCAGATCTCCTTGAATCTCTTCACTAGAAATCTAGGAGGAAAGAAAAAGAGTGAAGTAATCTCAAATCACAAGTTGGAAGTCTTACCTTTGATCACCAAGTGAAGCCTTCTCGCTCCAGTGGTAGAAATCCTTCTTTGAATGCTCTCTCTCACTCTCTCCTTTACTCTTCTTCCAATAAGCACGAAGTTCAATGAGCAAAAAGATTGGGTGGTTGACAAATTTGAACTATTTATACAAAAGACAAGAAAAACTGTCCAAAAACTGTAAGTTTTGAATTCTGTACGCAGTGAATCGTCCCGTACGATCGTGGATCATCCTGGATGATTTTACTTAAAGTGTCGGAAAGGAACCTAATGTATATTAGTACGAACTATGTTCGTACACGCTTATCGTCCTATATGAACTAGGTTCGTCCGGTACGAAACTGTTATTTCATAGGTCGGTTCCCAAAATTCTACAAGACGTAACCAACTGACGTAAGTCGGTTTGGTTCGTCCTGGGACGAATAGGTTTCGTCCTAGGATGATTTTATACAAAGCGTTTCGTCTAGGGACGAAAATAAATTTTGTCCTGTACGATCGCATACAGAGGGCTTCATCCTGGGACGAAAATTAATTTCGTCCTGCATGATCTCATATAGAGGGCTTCATACTGGGATGGAAATTAATTTCGCCATATACGATATCATCCAGAGAGCTTCATCCTGGGATGAAAATTAATTTCGTTCTGTACGATCTCATCCAGAGAGCTTCATCCTGGGACGAAAATTAATTTCGTTCTGACAAACAATGAAAATGAGATTCCCGAGACGTTCGTCCCGAGACGAATATTAAATTCGTCCTGGACGATTAGGACTTAGAAAATTTTCTCCTCGCCTGTTCGATTCATTACTCTTCTGAGGGTTAATTGATATGATCGTCCCGTACGAACAAAGTTCGTCCCGTACGAACAAAGTTCGTCCCGTACGATCAGTTCATAAAATTTGTCCCCCAAGAGTGTGTGTTGTGATTTTTCACTCAATTACAACCACTCTCTTTCATTTCAAAAAAACTTGTAATTTACAAAAGAATAATTTGAAGTCTTCATCAGTTGGAGTTGATTTTCCTGAAATGTTAGTACACACTAGAGCAAAAATAAAGCTTCCATAAAGTGTTAGGAGATAATATAAAAATAATAATATTTGAAATCATCAAAATAATACAAGTTGCAAGTATGTAAAACATGCAAATAGCAACTCTCTCTACAATCTCCTCCTTTTTGATGATGGCAAAACAATTATTATTTGTAGGATTTCAAATTTTAAGTATTTCCTAAACACCCCCTAAATTTATGAACTCATGAAAATAAGATGGCATTGGAATTACTTAAAAAAAAAAATTTCAAAAAGTTTATACAACACAAAACAACACACAAGATAAAATAAAGAAAACAATCAAATACTACAAATACAACACATATGAAAATCAAACACTATGAAAACAAATCAATCAGTGCGAAAACAAACGCAACAACAAATTATTTCACACTACGAAAATAAAACATTGTGAAAACAAACGCCACAACAAATAATTTCTCCCCCTTTTTGACAATATCAAAAGGTGAAGATGAAAAGAATGTTAGAAATGTAACCAGATTTATGAAATTCACTAAATATTTTAAGCTTGAAAGTGATTGAGATAAGATATGTAAATAAAATCAACAACATTAGAAATATCATAATTTTTCAGATAATTTAAGAAGTGATATAACTTAGAGAATAATAAGAATTTATCAAAGGCATGTGCTAATTTAGACATGAAGATAAAGAAAATCATTGCACTAAGGATGAATAAAAATTTTATATTTCAAATTTCAATTTAAATTATAAATGAACGTTAGATCAATTTGAATTAAGAGATTAAAAGAGTTTGGAAAGAAGTAATTACCACATGTGGCGCTTTGCGCATCTTTTTCAATTTTTATACCAACACATTTTTGTGCATCTTTTTAATTTGGGCTTATTTTGTGCCTCTATTTTTATCATTGCAATTTTTTTTTGCACATTTATTTTGATTTTTTGTACATTTGTACAATTTTCAAGAGTATTTGAATTCTTTCCAAAATCAATAATCTAAAATTTCAAATTTTTCTAAGTGCATAAATACTAATTGAAAAGAGAAATACAAAATAAGAAAACATCTAAATTGCAATAATAATACCCAGATAATATAGTATAAATAAGAGACATGGAATTGAAAATTCTAAGAATATCAAGTTATAAGCATGTCTTAAATTTTGAAAAATCATATTTTCTAATGAAATTAATTTAAATTTACAAGTTAAATAAAGCACTATTAAGATTAAAATAAAATAAATGTCATAAAATCTAACACATATTTCTAAAACATTTAATAACAAAACATTGAAACTTATATTGATATCGGATAAAAACTATTACAATTTAAACTCTTTGATATCAATATTAACACAACTAAAACATGTAAAGATAACGTACAAAAGGAAATCACTAACACAAGAACAATACTGAAGTACAGAACATACATAGAGCAAACACTGAACAAATCACTCAAATGGACCCTGATTTGGAGGAGGAGGTGGTGCTGCACCAAAAAAGCTAAAGTAACTACTTATCGTGAACATGTTGGTATTAATAGCATTTATTTGTTCATGCATATATCCCATATCCTGATTGTACTAAAAATCTTGCTGCTGCAGATGAGTTTCAATTTGATCAAATCTTTGATCAAAATGAGCCTCTAAATTTTCAAATCTTTGAACCAAATCCTCATAATTTGGTCCAGCAGCATATGAAGGTCCTACTTCTTCTTCTGTTTCACTTAGAACTGCATGAGTTCTGCTGGGCTCATCCTTATTGAAGATAGCTCTAAAGGATGCATCGTTGTAGTAGAGTGGTTCTTCAAAGTCTTGTTCAGGATGAATTAAATCATACTTTTTCTCCAGAATATAAGCAATCAGATGTCCTAAGGCTATGTTCTTATTCCTTTTATGATTAACATGACCAATTTCAGAGAGACTATATATGTAGTCAATTAAGAGTTGAGCCTCATCTATAGGTTGTCTAGTCATGATCAAGTAGGTAACAGTAGAAAGAAGAGGAGTTATGTTGATTCTATCACCAGCTCTAGGGATAATAGAAGTTCTAAGAACATGCTGGATGATACGGGCTTCATGCAATAAAGTTGAAACTTTAGGTTGATGATCATTAACTATTATTCCTCTAATCACCCTATTGACTTCAGTCTAGTCAAAACTTGAGTTTGTCAAAGTGTGTGCTTTTAATCCTTCAGTCCTTAAGTTTAGAGAAATACCAAAGTCATCTTTGGTGATTTCAACTTTCTTTTTGAAAACAAAAGAACTGATAACAGAGTGGTCGGAGTTGAATGACATGTTTGCCAGAAAATAATGGAAGGTTTCTTTATTGTAGAAATGAACTAAAGTGAGGATCAAACTAAATTGAGTATGGGCAAACAAGTGCATTACCTTAAAGGTTAAATGATCCTGTATGAGAACTCTAGATGGAGTGATTTTTGCAGAGATAAACCTAGGAAAAGATTCTTCACTGGCTCTAGACAGGAAATTTTTGGATGTATTTCTAGGAGGGCCCTTAGCCAAAATCTTTTGTCGCTTGCTAGAACTTGCCATTAAAAGATTTGAAAAGATGAAAGCTTTGAAAGAGATGTGTGAGAGTGACTGTTCAGTAAAAATTTGCTATCAATTTAAAGAATTACGACTGTTCAATTTCGTTCGTCCCGTACGAATTAGATTCGTCCCCGTATGAAAATATTTCGTATGGACGAACGAGTGAGTTAAGGAAATAATGACTTTTCATAATCACACAATTTACGAAGCGTCCTTTCGTACAGACTTTTGACCAGGACGATCGTACAGATGAACACGTGTTCGTACAAAGATCAAAAGTTAACTCGTTTTAATGGCAGTTGAAAACCGTCCCCCGCTATGAACCAACATCTATTCGTCTGGACGAACCAAAGGTTCGTACGGACGAAGTTTATAATAAAAACTGTCTTATCCGTTCAACTGCTGTATTCAATCGTCCCGACGTTTGAAAAAAATATTTCATCCCAGACGATCGTGAGGATCGTACAGACGAACTACATTAAAAAAACTGCTCTTAAGACAGTTTGAAATCACGCAGATTGACATTTTACACACATCGTCCTGTACGAAAAAATTTTCGTCCCGGACGATTAACACAAAATTTTTGATTTTTTGTATTTTTATCAAAGAAAACGAAAAGAACACACAAAAAACAACGACAAATGTATAGACTCTAAATAAAAATCACTCAAAAACAAACAAAAATCATAAAAACAAAATCATAAAAACATAAACTACGAAAACAAAACATCAATGTTGCAAACACATTTTTATTTAAGCATTTAAATCAATCACACCAAGCCTTGTTCTTAATGCACTGAAAGTATCAAAGGCTAAAGGTTTTGTAAAATTATCTGCAAGTTGATTTTCAGTTGAAACATGGTTAAGTTCAATTTCTCCCTTGGATACATGATCCCTTATTTAATGATGCCTTATGTCAATGTGTTCGGTTCTTGAATGTTGAATAGGATTTTTTGAAATGCAAATAGCACTAGTATTATCACAATAAATTGGAATAGTGCCTATAGTTAATCCTAAATCAATCAACTGTTGTTTTAACCAAAGTACTTGTGCCACACAACTTCCTAATGCAATGTATTCTACTTCTGCAGTAGATAGGGCCACTGATAAAAATGGGAATATTACTGAAGACCAAAAGCAAATTGAAAACATCTTTTATGACTTTTTCAAAGATAAATGGGAAGAGAAGGAGTGTTTGTTATCAGGTTGGCCTACTCCTTACAATGTTTTGAATGAAGCAGATAAAAAAATTCTGGCTGAAGGTTTCAGGGAAGAAGAATTAGAAGAAGTGGTTAAGCATCTTGATTCCAACATTTCTCCAGGTATAGATGGCATTTCAAACTCTTTCATTAGAAAATTCTGGGTAATCATTAAAGAAGATGTTTGGAAGGCTATTTGCTCTTTTTTGAACAAGGCATTATGAGTCCAAGTTGGAAAGAAACTTTGTTAGTCCTCATACCAAAAACAGAAAATTCAAATTTGCCTTCCAACTTTAGACCTATTAGTCTTTGTTTAACAATTTATAAGTTAGTTGCTAAGATGCTATTGAACAGGATGATTGGTCTCATTCCTAAACTTATTTCTGAAGACCAATCGGCTTTTATTAAAGGTAGATTGGGTTCAGAACACATTTTATTAGCCCATGAAGTTTGTAATAAATTTAGATTTTCAAAATTTAAAAAAGGACTCATTGCTATTAAAATTGACATGGAGCAAGCCTATGATAGTATGGGATGGGTTACTCTTACCCAAGTCTTGAAGAATTTGGGATTCCGAGATAAGTTTGCAAATTATCTCATTCAATGTGTTACTGATTCCAATTTTTCTATAATTATTAAAGGTAACAATTCTAATTGGGGTAAGGCAAAAAGGGGATTTAGGCAAGGCTGCTGCCCCCTATCTCCATTTCTTTTCATATTATGTTCTCAACTCCTATCAGATGAGGTTATACAGAATAGGAAGGAATTGGGCATCAAAGTTGCTCCCAATGCTGAAAAAATTTCCCTACTTTTGTATGCGGATGACATTATCCTGTTTTTAGAAGCCAATAGGAGAAAAGTCAAGATAGCTAAGAAGATTTTGAAACATTTCTGCAACTGGACTGGGCAAAAGATTAATGTTCATAAATCTTCCATTTTATTTGGTAATTCGGTTCATAAAAAGAGAGGTAGGAGATTGGCAAATATTCTGGATTTCAAGGTAGTGAAAAATCTTAAATACCTTGGTATTAATATAGAATTGAGGAGGTCTTCTCAGACAGACTTCTTCCATTTGCTGGACAAAGCAAACAAACATTTAAATGTATGAGGGAACCGTTACATCTCTTTATCTGGGAAGATACAACTTCTCAAATTGGTATTATCTACTTTACCTGTATATCACATTACTCATTCTTTAGTACCCTTGGGAGTACTAAAGGAATTGGATAGAATGAGTATAGATTTTTTGAGGAATAAATATGATGGTAGTAAAGGGTTACACATGTTTCTTCGGAAGTTCTTTGGAGACCTATTAAAATGGGAGGACAAGGTATTCAATTTATGGAATACAAGGCAGGTCCACTTCGGGCAAAATTTGCATGGAAGCTTATATCAGGTTCCAATTCAAGTCTTGTCTAAATTTTGAAGATTAAGTATGGAAATCAGCTCTGGGACTTTCAGATTAAACAACAAAGCTCTCCTACTATCAGAATTATATTTCAAGGATATAAGGCTCTTAAAAATATTTTGAGATGAAAGGTTTCTAAAGGAAACAATATCAATATATTACATAATGTTTGGATTTTTGATAAATCCATATCTAGATGGCCTACCTTTGTCACAAACATAGAGTTGATTAATCAAAATCTGGATTTCATTGTCAATAGAGGCGAATGGGATGAAGATAAATTGAAGCTACTCTTTGGACCTGACTTAATAGGGATTATTAATAAGGTTCCTATTTATTCTGAAACAGATGAAGATCAGTTGGAACTTAAATACAAATATTTAGGGAAATCACTCTCATCCATAATATCTATGGAAGTTGAATTGGACAGATGTGAAGATCCAAATTGGATATGGAGGAAGAAACTTAAGCTTAGACCACGTGTGAATTTATTATGGTAGAGACTTGGTATTAATGCAATTCCTACAAAATCCTTTTTGAAATACAGAAAATTGTCCAGTAATGATGAATGCCCGAGAGGATGCAATTCCATAGAGAATGAATGCCATATCATGCTTAACTGTCAAAGACTGTTAAAAATTCTCAAATTGATTAAGAGCTGGGACTCTCTATTACTATTTTCAGTTCTTTGCAGGATTGATATTTAGCTTTGAAAGTAATGGCTAACATTAATCGTTTTTATAGGAAATATTTACTGTTTTGCAATTTTTTTAAATTGTAATAATAACAGGAATATGTTTGTTCATGGTGGAAAGGAAGTTAGCTCTTCTTCCATAGCAGCAAATGCTATAAGCATGGCTGAAGCTTCATTCAAAAGAAATTTGGATTACTGGGAAATCAACCAGCTATCATAGCTATCCTATCATTGGTTTCCTCCTCCTCCCGAATGGATTAAATTAAACATTGATGCCTCGGTTAAAAGGAATTATGATGCAGGAATTGGTGGAGTCTTCCGTTATCATAGAGGGAGGTTTCTATGTGCATTTGGATCAAAATATAAGCATTGGGATTCAGCTCAAATAGAGATGCAAGAAATTTTGTCCATTAAATCTTACATTTTGGAATGGAGATATGACTACAAAGGAATTATCATAGAGGGTGATAATAAAAATACTATTGATTTTATCCAGAAAATCTTTAATAAGATGCCTGATGAAGAAGAGGATAAATGCAATTGGGACTTATCTTTTCTTTCAGAATTTAATCAGGTAATTTTCCATTTTGTTCATAGAAATAGCAATAAGTTAGCAGATTTTTGTTCTAACTATGCTTGTTCTTTAGAATTCTTTTGGGATGATCTCTTTAGTAATAAGGTTCCTCCTTGCTTTTTTTTTCTTTACTCAAGGAGGACTGTGATTGTGGGACAATCACATAATTGTTTGTTTATTTCATTTCTTTAATAATATTGCTTTATGCATTTCTTCAAAAAAAAAGATGTATTCAATGACACTTGGATATTGAATAAAGGTATTTGCAAATGGCCAACATTTGTCATCCGAGCAGCAGTTTTTCTGTCACAAATTTCATATCTAACGGTAGCTGGAATGAGGACGAGTTAAGGAAGTATGTGGGTAGTGAGCTGTACCAAAAAATAGGAAAATCTATTTCTTCTATGGTGTTTGAGATGTTGGTAATGCACACAAATCAACAACAATTCTGGAGTTGGATCAGAAAAAGCAATTTGAATCCAAAAGTGGAAACATTAAGGTGGAGGGTTTGGCCTACTGCTCAATTCCTTGAATATAGAAGATTGCAAAGGGAAGAAACTTTCCCAAGGGGCTATAATGAAACAGAGAGTTAAGACCATGTGGCTATTAGATGTGAAAAGCTGAAGGATGTGTTAACTCAGCAAAGTAGATGGGGATTTACTTATCCGAGATCTGATTCCTTAATAGATTGTTGTACTTGGCTGTCAAAAAAATTTCCTTCCATGGTTAATCTGTATTATAGTGTGGTTTTTTTTACATGGAAGTCAAGGAACAAGTTGGTTTATAATGGTGGTGAGGACAGCTCTTTGATTATTTCATCTAATGCATTGAGCTTTACTTCTACATCAGCTAACGAAAATGGTAAATTCTCAGGTATATAGAATACAAACTAGTCTCCTAGACTGTCCAATGTGCATTAGTATCCTCCACCACCCGATTGGCTAATGGTAAATGTGGATGCAACTCTTCTTTCTTCTTATAAAGCCGGAATAGGAGGGGTGTTTTGGGATTTCAAAGGAAGACTTCTTCTAGCTTTTGGAAAAACATTCATTGGGATATTTCTTCTTTGGAGCTTTTGGATACTCAAGCAGAAAAGGAGATGATTAAGGATTGGATGTTTAAATATAAGGGAATTATAATAGAAGGTGACAATGTTAACATTATGGAGTTCTTACAAAAGCTTAGACAAGTGGAGAACCAAGGTATGATGATGTTCATTTATTTAATGGGTTCAATAAAATAATTTTTAATTGCATAGATAGAATGGCCAATAAGTTAGTGAATTTATGTGCTAACTATGGTATTGTTAGTACTTTTGTGTGGGATGAGTTTAGCATGAATAAGGTTCCTCCTTCGTTTTGGTTCTTGTTAAAGAGGAATCTAATGTTCTCATTTCGTAGGCTGTATTCCTTTTTCTTATTTTAATGCAATTTGCTACATTTTTTCTTAAAAAATAAGAATAAGAAGAAGTTGATTCGGTGGATGCTGTTAGATAATTTTTTAATGATACCCCTTATCCTAAGTTTTTCTCATCCTCCATCATTGCTCTGATTCCTAAGAAGGGGACTATTAATTTTTTGGATAATTTTAGGCCTATAAGGCTTTGATTCTTTTTGAATAAATTAATCTCTAAATTTCTTATGAGAAGGTTGGCTAGGCTTTTTCCAAAAATTATCTCTTTGAGGAAAACTTGTTTTATTAAGGGTAGAGCCATCTTCAATAATGTGCTTCTTTCTTAAGAAATCATTCATGACATTAATTTTCTTGTTGGGAGTGGTAACATTATTATCAAAATTGATATCACCAAATCTTATGATAATCTTAATTAGAATTTTCTTTATCAAATTTTATCGCTTTTTAGTTTTAGCTCTAATTTCATTAGGATTATTTAGATATTATATTGTGAATTATTTTTTTTCTTTATTATTATTAATGGTAAGAATCATATTTTCTTTAAACTTTCCCATGGTATTACATAAGGAGATCCTATTTCTCCTACTCTTTTCTTTATTACTGTGTATAATCTTCCCAGGGGGTTATATGAGCTCGATATGAAGCATCTTAAGTGGCAATATCATACTATGGGTGGTTTCCCTATCTTTCATTTTTTTTTTGCTTACGATTTTATTATTTTTTCTAATGTTTATGTCAAAATGCAAAACATCCTATTTAAATTTCTTACCCATTTTCAAATGATTAGTGGATTATAAATTAATAAAGAAAAGAGTTCTTTTATTCCTACTAAATCCATATCTCAACATAGAATCAATACAATTTAGAGTATATTTGGATTTTATTCTAACACTATTCTTTTTAAATACTTGGGTACTCCTCTTTTTCAAGGGAAGAAAAGACCTCATCTTTTTAATATAGTTTTACCTTTATTCAGAGAAAAGTTTCTACTTGGGCTTTTATTTTTTTGTCCTTTAGTGGCAAGCTTATGTTATTAAAAAGTTTATTGTGTTTTTTACCTATTTGTATATTTTCATACTTTTCATGTTTCTTTGAATGTGTGCAAAAGGATGGAGAGATTGGTCAACAAGTTTTTCTAGGGGTCTAAGAGTAACAAGTCTACAATTATTTAGGCTTATTGGAATAAGTGTTAGGGTGTAGTGTAGGAAGGGGCCTGGGGTGTAAAAACCTTACTGATGTGTTTCATGATTTCTCATTATAACTCTAACTCTCTTTCAGATCTATGAAAAGTTTGTGGGCTAATTTCATATTAAGGAAGTATTGTTGTGGTAAATAACCTCTGATATTTTTCTATAAAGGCTATGATATTTTTGTTTGGAAAAAACTTTATTCCAT